>CAUYWW010000177.1:0-191000 GCA_963576845.1 Megachile leachella
ACTTCTGTCGATAATAACTGCATTATATGGGTAATAGTGCATGTTATATTGATAATAATAAAAGTAATAAGTATATTTATTATAGTTCTATCGATAATAACTGCATAATATGGGTAATAATGCATGTTATATTGATAATAATATAAGTAATAAGTATAATTATTACAGTTGTAAGGATAATAACTGCATAATATGGGTAATAATGCACGTTATATTGATAATAATATAAGTAACAAGTATAATTATTACAGTTCTAGCGATAATAACTGCATTATATGGGTAATAATGCATGTTATATTGGTAGTATTGGGAATAATAAGTATAATTATTATATTTCTAGCGATAATAATAGTGAAATATGACTAATAGTGCATGTTACATTGAAAATAATAAAAGTAATAAGTATATTTATTACAGTTCTATCGATAATAACTGCATAATATGGGTAATAATGCATGTTATATTGATGATAATAAAAGTAATACGTATATTTATTATAGTTCTAGCTATAATAACTGCATTATATGGGTAATAATGCATGTTATATTGATAATATTGGGAGTAATAAGTATAATTATTATAGTTCTAGCGATAATAATAGTAAAATATGGCTAATAGTGCATGTTATATTGATAATAATAAAAGTAATAATTATATTTATTACAGTTCTATCGATAATAACTGCATAATATGGGTAATAATGCAAGTTATATTGATGATAATAAACGTACTAAGTATATTTATTATAGTTCTAGCGATTATAACTGCATAATATGCGTAATAATGCATGTTATATTGATAATAATATAAGTAACAAGTATAATTATTACAGTTCTAGCGATAATAACTGCATAATATGGGTAATAATGCTCGTTACATTGCTAATAATATAAGTAATAAGTATAATTATTACAGTTCTAGCGATAATAACTGCATAATATGGGTAATAATGCACGTTATATTGCTAATAATATAAGTAATAAGTATAATTATTACGGTTCTAGCGATAATAACTGTATTATATGGGTAATAATGCATGTTATATTGATAATATCGGGAGTAATAAATATAATAATTATAGTTCTTGCGATAATAATAGTAAAATATGGCTAATAGTGCATGTTCTATTGATAATAATAAAAGTAATAAGTATATTTGTTACAGTTCTATCGATAGAAACTGCATAATATGGGTAATAATGCACGTTATATTGATGATAATAAAAGTAGTAAGTATATTTATTATAGTTCTATCGATAATAACTGCATAATATGGGTAATAATGCACGTTATATTGATGATAATAAAAGTGGTAAGTATATTTATTATAGTTCTACCGATTATAACTGCATAATATGGGTAATAATGCATGTTATATTGAGAATAATATAAGTAATAAGTATAATTACTATAGTTCTAGGGATAATAATAGTGCAATGTGGCTAATAGTGCATGTTCTATTGATAATAATAAAAGTAATAAGTATATTAATTATAGTTCTGTCGATAATAACTGCATAATATGGGTAACAATGCATGTTATATTGAGAATAATATAAGTAATAAGTATAATTATTACAGTTCTAGCGATAATAACTGCATTATATGCGTAATAATGCATGTTATATTGATAATAATATAAGTAATGAGTATAATTATTACAGTCGTAGCGGTAATACTAGTAAAATATGGCTAAGAGTGCCTGTTATATTGATAATGACAAAAGTAATAAGTATATTTATTATACTTCTGTCGATAATAACTGCATTATATGGGTAATAGTGCATGTTATATTGATAATAATAAAAGTAATAAGTATATTTATTATAGTTCTATCGATAATAACTGCATAATATGGGTAATAATGCATGTTATATTGATAATAATATAAGTAATAGGTATAAATATTAGAGTTCTAGCGATAATAACTGCATTACATGGGTAATAATGCATGTTATTTTGATAATATCGGGAGTAATTAGTATAATTATTATAGTTCTAGCGATAATAAAAGTAAAATATGGCTAATAGTGCATGTTATACTGATAATAATAAAAGTTACAAGTATATTTATTATACTTCTGTCGATAATAACTGCATTATATGGGTAATAATGCATGTTATATTGATAATAATATAAGTAATAAGTATAATTATTACAGTTCTAACGATAATAACTGCATAATATGGGTAATAATGCACGTTATATTGATAATAATATAAGTAATGAGTATAATTATTACAGCCCTAGCGGTAATACTAGTAAAATATGGCTAAGAGTGCCTGTTATATTGATAATAACAAAAGTAATAAGTATATTTATTATACTTCTGTCGATAATAACTGCATTATATGGGTAATAGTGCATGTTATATTGATAATAATAAAAGTAATAAGTATAATTATTACAGTTCTAGCGATAATAACTGCATTATATGGGTAATAATGCATGTTATATTGATAATAATAAAAGTAATATGTATATTTATTATAGTTCTATCGATAATAACTGCATAATATGGGTAATAATGCACGTTATACTGCTAATAGTATAAGTAATAACTATAATTATTACAGTTCTAGCGATAATAACTGCATTATATGGGTAATAATGCATGTTATATTGATAATAATAAAAGTAATAAGTATATTTATTATACTTCTGTCGACAATAACTGCATTATATGAGTAATAATGCATGTTATATTGGTAGTATTGGGAATAATAAGTATAATTATTATATTTCTAGCGATAATAATAGTGAAATATGACTAATAGTGCATGTTACATTGAAAATAATAAAAGTAATAAGTATATTTATTACAGTTCTATCGATAATAACTGCATAATATGGGTAATAATGCATGTTATATTGATGATAATAAAAGTAATACGTATATTTATTATAGTTCTAGCGATAATAACTGCATAATATGGGTAATAATGCATGTTATATTGATAATAATATAAGTAATAAGTATAATTGTTACAGTTCTAGCGATAATAACTGCATTACTTGGGTAATAATGCATGTTATATTGATAATATCGGGAGTAATACGTATAATTATTGCAGTTCTAGCGATAATACTAGTAAAATATGGCTAATAGTGCATGTTATATTGATAATAATAAGAGTAATAAGTATATTTATTACAGTTCTATCGATAATAACTGCATAATATGGGTAATAATGCATGTTATATTGATGATAATAAAAGTAATACGTATATTTATTATAGTTCTAGCGATAATAACTGCATAATATGGGCAATAATGCATGTTATATTGATGGTAATGAAAGTAGTAAGTATATTTATTACAGTTCTAGCGATAATAACTGCATTGTAAGCGTAATAATGCATGTTACATTGTTAATATCGGGAGTAATAAGTATAATTATTATAGTTTTAGCGATAATAATAGTAAAATATGGCTAATAGTGCATGTTATATTGATAATAATAAAAGTAATAAGTATATTTATTACAGTTCTATCGATAATAACTGCATAATATGGGTAATAATGCATGTTATATTGATGATAATAAAAGTAATACGTATATTTATTATAGTTCTACCGATAATAACTGCATTATATGCGTAATAATCCATGTTATATTGATAATATCGGGAGTAATAAGTATAATTATTAGAGTTCTAGCGATAATAACTGCATAATATGGGTAATAATGCACGTTATATTGCTAATAATATAAGTAATAAGTATAATTATTACAGTTCTAGCGATAATAACTGCATTATATATGTAATAATGCATGTTATATTGATAATATCGGGAGTAATAAGTATAATTATTATAGTTCTAGCGATAACAATAGTATAATATGGCTAATAGTGCTTGTTCTATTAATAATAATAAAAGTAATAAGTATGTTTATTATAGTTCTATCGATAATAACTGCATAATATGGGTAATAATGCATGTTATATTGATGATAATAAAAGTAATGCGTATATTTATTATAGTTCTACCGATAATAACTGCATTATATGCGTAATAATCCATGTTATATTGATAATATCGGGAGTAATAAGTATAATTATTACAGTTCTAGCGATAATAACTGCATAATATGGGTAATAATGCACGTTATATTGCTAATAATATAAGTAATAAGTATAATTATTACAGTTCTAGCGATAATAACCGCATTATATGGGTAATAATGCATGTTATATTGATAATATCGGGAGTAATAAGCATAATTATTATAGTTCTAGCGATAATAATAGTACAATATGGCTAATAGTGCATGTTATATTGATAATAATAAAAGTAATAAGTATGTTTATTATAGTTCTATCGATAATAACTGCATAATATGGGTAATAATGCATGTTATATTGGTGACAATGAAAGTAGTAAGCATATTTATTACAGTTCTAGCGATAATAACACCATTATATGGGTAATAATGCATGTTATATTGATAATAATATAAGTAATGAGTATAATTATTACAGTTCTAGCGATAATAACTGCATAATATGGGTAATAATGCACGTTATATTGCTAATAATATAAGTAATAAGTATAATTATTACAGTTCTAGCGATAATAACCGCATTATATAGGTAATAATGCATGTTATATTGATAATATCGGGAGTAATAAGCATAATTATTATAGTTCTAGCGATAATAATAGTACAATATGGCTAATAGTGCATGTTATATTGATAATAATAAAAGTAATAAGTATGTTTATTATAGTTCTATCGATAATAACTGCATAATATGGGTAATAATGCATGTTATATTGGTGACAATGAAAGTAGTAAGCATATTTATTACAGTTCTAGCGATAATAACACCATTATATGGGTAATAATGCATGTTATATTGATAATAATATAAGTAATGAGTATAATTATTACAGTTCTAGCGATAATAACTGCATAATATGGGTAATAATGCACGTTATATTAATAATAATATAAGTAATGAGTATAATTATTACAGTCGTAGCGGTAATACTAGTAAAATATGGCTAAGAGTGCCTGTTATATTGATAATGACAAAAGTAATAAGTATATTTATTATACTTCTGTCGATAATAACTGCATTATATGGGTAATAGTGCATGTTATATTGATAATAATAAAAGTAATAAGTATATTTATTATAGTTCTATCGATAATAACTGCATAATATGGGTAATAATGCATGTTATATTGATAATAATATAAGTAATAGGTATAAATATTACAGTTCTAGCGATAATAACTGCATTACATGGGTAATAATGCATGTTATATTGATGATAATAAAAGTAATACGTATATTTATTATAGTTCTACCGATAATAACTGCATTATATGCGTAATAATCCATGTTATATTGATAATATCGGGAGTAATAAGTATAATTATTAGAGTTCTAGCGATAATAACTGCATAATATGGGTAATAATGCACGTTATATTGCTAATAATATAAGTAATAAGTATAATTGTTACAGTTCTAGCGATAATAACTGCATTATATATGTAATAATGCATGTTATATTGATAATATCGGGAGTAATAAGTATAATTATTATAGTTCTAGCGATAACAATAGTATAATATGGCTAATAGTGCTTGTTCTATTAATAATAATAAAAGTAATAAGTATGTTTATTATAGTTCTATCGATAATAACTGCATAATATGGGTAATAATGCATGTTATATTGATGATAATAAAAGTAATGCATATATTTATTATAGTTCTACCGATAATAACTGCATTATATGCGTAATAATCCATGTTATATTGATAATATCGGGAGTAATAAGTATAATTATTACAGTTCTAGCGATAATAACTGCATAATATGGGTAATAATGCACGTTATATTGCTAATAATATAAGTAATAAGTATAATTATTACAGTTCTAGCGATAATAACCGCATTATATGGGTAATAATGCATGTTATATTGATAATATCGGGAGTAATAAGCATAATTATTATAGTTCTAGCGATAATAATAGTACAATATGGCTAATAGTGCATGTTATATTGATAATAATAAAAGTAATAAGTATGTTTATTATAGTTCTATCGATAATAACTGCATAATATGGGTAATAATGCACGTTATATTGCTAATAATATAAGTAATAAGTATAATTATTACAGTTCTAGCGATAATAACCGCATTATATGGGTAATAATGCATGTTATATTGATAATATCGGGAGTAATAAGCATAATTATTATAGTTCTAGCGATAATAATAGTACAATATGGCTAATAGTGCATGTTATATTGATAATAATAAAAGTAATAAGTATGTTTATTATAGTTCTATCGATAATAACTGCATAATATGGGTAATAATGCATGTTATATTGATAATAATATAAGTAATAAGTATAATTGTTACAGTTCTAGCGATAATAACTGCATTATTTGGGTAATAATGCATGTTATATTGATAATATCGGGAGTAATACGTATAATTATTGCAGTTCTAGCGATAATACTAGTAAAATATGGCTAATAGTGCATGTTATATTGATAATAATAAGAGTAATAAGTATATTTATTACAGTTCTATCGATAATAACTGCATAATATGGGTAATAATGCATGTTATATTGATGATAATAAAAGTAATACGTATATTTATTATAGTTCTAGCGATAATAACTGCATAATATGGGCAATAATGCATGTTATATTGATGGTAATGAAAGTAGTAAGTATATTTATTACAGTTCTAGCGATAATAACTGCATTGTAAGCGTAATAATGCATGTTACATTGTTAATATCGGGAGTAATAAGTATAATTATTATAGTTTTAGCGATAATAATAGTAAAATATGGCTAATAGTGCATGTTATATTGATAATAATAAAAGTAATAAGTATATTTATTACAGTTCTATCGATAATAACTGCATAATATGGGTAATAATGCATGTTATATTGATGATAATAAAAGTAATACGTATATTTATTATAGTTCTACCGATAATAACTGCATTATATGCGTAATAATCCATGTTATATTGATAATATCGGGAGTAATAAGTATAATTATTAGAGTTCTAGCGATAATAACTGCATAATATGGGTAATAATGCACGTTATATTGCTAATAATATAAGTAATCAGTATAATTATTACAGTTCTAGCGATAATAACTGCATTATATATGTAATAATGCATGTTATATTGATAATATCGGGAGTAATAAGTATAATTATTATAGTTCTAGCGATAACAATAGTATAATATGGCTAATAGTGCTTGTTCTATTAATAATAATAAAAGTAATAAGTATGTTTATTATAGTTCTATCGATAATAACTGCATAATATGGGTAATAATGCATGTTATATTGATGATAATAAAAGTAATGCGTATATTTATTATAGTTCTACCGATAATAACTGCATTATATGCGTAATAATCCATGTTATATTGATAATATCGGGAGTAATAAGTATAATTATTACAGTTCTAGCGATAATAACTGCATAATATGGGTAATAATGCACGTTATATTGCTAATAATATAAGTAATAAGTATAATTATTACAGTTCTAGCGATAATAACCGCATTATATGGGTAATAATGCATGTTATATTGATAATATCGGGAGTAATAAGCATAATTATTATAGTTCTAGCGATAATAATAGTACAATATGGCTAATAGTGCATGTTATATTGATAATAATAAAAGTAATAAGTATGTTTATTATAGTTCTATCGATAATAACTGCATAATATGGGTAATAATGCATGTTATATTGGTGACAATGAAAGTAGTAAGCATATTTATTACAGTTCTAGCGATAATAACACCATTATATGGGTAATAATGCATGTTATATTGATAATAATATAAGTAATGAGTATAATTATTACAGTTCTAGCGATAATAACTGCATAATATGGGTAATAATGCACGTTATATTGCTAATAATATAAGTAATAAGTATAATTATTACAGTTCTAGCGATAATAACCGCATTATATAGGTAATAATGCATGTTATATTGATAATATCGGGAGTAATAAGCATAATTATTATAGTTCTAGCGATAATAATAGTACAATATGGCTAATAGTGCATGTTATATTGATAATAATAAAAGTAATAAGTATGTTTATTATAGTTCTATCGATAATAACTGCATAATATGGGTAATAATGCATGTTATATTGGTGACAATGAAAGTAGTAAGCATATTTATTACAGTTCTAGCGATAATAACACCATTATATGGGTAATAATGCATGTTATATTGATAATAATATAAGTAATGAGTATAATTATTACAGTTCTAGCGATAATAACTGCATAATATGGGTAATAATGCACGTTATATTGATAATAATATAAGTAATGAGTATAATTATTACAGTCGTAGCGGTAATACTAGTAAAATATGGCTAAGAGTGCCTGTTATATTGATAATGACAAAAGTAATAAGTATATTTATTATACTTCTGTCGATAATAACTGCATTATATGGGTAATAGTGCATGTTATATTGATAATAATAAAAGTAATAAGTATATTTATTATAGTTCTATCGATAATAACTGCATAATATGGGTAATAATGCATGTTATATTGATAATAATATAAGTAATAGGTATAAATATTACAGTTCTAGCGATAATAACTGCATTACATGGGTAATAATGCATGTTATATTGATGATAATAAAAGTAATACGTATATTTATTATAGTTCTACCGATAATAACTGCATTATATGCGTAATAATCCATGTTATATTGATAATATCGGGAGTAATAAGTATAATTATTAGAGTTCTAGCGATAATAACTGCATAATATGGGTAATAATGCACGTTATATTGCTAATAATATAAGTAATAAGTATAATTGTTACAGTTCTAGCGATAATAACTGCATTATATATGTAATAATGCATGTTATATTGATAATATCGGGAGTAATAAGTATAATTATTATAGTTCTAGCGATAACAATAGTATAATATGGCTAATAGTGCTTGTTCTATTAATAATAATAAAAGTAATAAGTATGTTTATTATAGTTCTATCGATAATAACTGCATAATATGGGTAATAATGCATGTTATATTGATGATAATAAAAGTAATGCGTATATTTATTATAGTTCTACCGATAATAACTGCATTATATGCGTAATAATCCATGTTATATTGATAATATCGGGAGTAATAAGTATAATTATTACAGTTCTAGCGATAATAACTGCATAATATGGGTAATAATGCACGTTATATTGCTAATAATATAAGTAATAAGTATAATTATTACAGTTCTAGCGATAATAACCGCATTATATGGGTAATAATGCATGTTATATTGATAATATCGGGAGTAATAAGCATAATTATTATAGTTCTAGCGATAATAATAGTACAATATGGCTAATAGTGCATGTTATATTGATAATAATAAAAGTAATAAGTATATTTATTATAGTTCTATCGATAATAACTGCATAATATGGGTAATAATGCATGTTATATTGATAATAATATAAGTAATAGGTATAAATATTACAGTTCTAGCGATAATAACTGCATTACATGGGTAATAATGCATGTTATTTTGATAATATCGGGAGTAATTAGTATAATTATTATAGTTCTAGCGATAATAAAAGTAAAATATGGCTAATAGTGCATGTTATACTGATAATAATAAAAGTAACAAGTATATTTATTATACTTCTGTCGATAATAACTGCATTATATGGGTAATAATGCATGTTATATTGATAATAATATAAGTAATAAGTATAATTATTACAGTTGTAAGGATAATAACTGCATAATATGGGTAATAATGCACGTTATATTGATAATAATATAAGTAACAAGTATAATTATTACAGTTCTAGCGATAATAACTGCATTATATGGGTAATAATGCATGTTATATTGGTAGTATTGGGAATAATAAGTATAATTATTATATTTCTAGCGATAATAATAGTGAAATATGACTAATAGTGCATGTTACATTGAAAATAATAAAAGTAATAAGTATATTTATTACAGTTCTATCGATAATAACTGCATAATATGGGTAATAATGCATGTTATATTGATGATAATAAAAGTAATACGTATATTTATTATAGTTCTAGCTATAATAACTGCATTATATGGGTAATAATGCATGTTATATTGATAATATTGGGAGTAATAAGTATAATTATTATAGTTCTAGCGATAATAATAGTAAAATATGGCTAATAGTGCATGTTATATTGATAATAATAAAAGTAATAATTATATTTATTACAGTTCTATCGATAATAACTGCATAAGATGGGTAATAATGCAAGTTATATTGATGATAATAAACGTACTAAGTATATTTATTATAGTTCTAGCGATTATAACTGCATAATATGCGTAATAATGCATGTTATATTGATAATAATATAAGTAATACGTATAATTATTACAATTCTAGCGATAGTAACTGCATTATATGTGTAATAATGCATGTTATATTGATAATATCGGGAGTAATAAGTATAATTATTATAGTTCTCGCGATAATAATAGTAAAATATGGCTAACAGTGCATGTTATATTGATAATAATAAAAGGAATACGTATAATTATTACAGTTCTAGCGATAATAACTCCATTATATGGGTAATAATGCATGTTATATTGATAATAATATAAATAATAAGTATAATTATTACAGTTCTACCGATAATAACTGCATAATATGGGTAATAATGCACGTTATATTGATGATAATAAAAGTAATACGTATATTTATTATAGTTCTAGCGATAATAACTGCATAATATGGGTAATAATGCATGTTATATTGATAATATCGGGAGTAATACGTATAATTATTGCAGTTCTAGCGATAATACTAGTAAAATATGGCTAATAGTGCATGTTATATTGATAATAATAAGAGTAATAAGTATATTTATTACAGTTCTATCGATAATAACTGCATAATATGGGTAATAATGCATGTTATATTGATAATAATAAAAGTAATAAGTATATTTATTACAGTTCTATCGATAATAACTGCATAATATGGGTAATAATGCATGTTATATTGATGATAATAAAAGTAATACGTATATTTATTATAGTTCTACCGATAATAACTGCATTATATGCGTAATAATCCATGTTATATTGATAATATCGGGAGTAATAAGTATAATTATTAGAGTTCTAGCGATAATAACTGCATAATATGGGTGATAATGCACGTTATATTGCTAATAATATAAGTAATAAGTATAATTATTACAGTTCTAGCGATAATAACTGCATTATATATGTAATAATGCATGTTATATTGATAATATCGGGAGTAATAAGTATAATTATTATAGTTCTAGCGATAACAATAGTATAATATGGCTAATAGTGCTTGTTCTATTAATAATAATAAAAGTAATAAGTATGTTTATTATAGTTCTATCGATAATAACTGCATAATATGGGTAATAATGCATGTTATATTGATGATAATAAAAGTAATGCGTATATTTATTATAGTTCTACCGATAATAACTGCATTATATGCGTAATAATCCATGTTATATTGATAATATCGGGAGTAATAAGTATAATTATTACAGTTCTAGCGATAATAACTGCATAATATGGGTAATAATGCACGTTATATTGCTAATAATATAAGTAATAAGTATAATTATTACAGTTCTAGCGATAATAACCGCATTATATGGGTAATAATGCATGTTATATTGATAATATCGGGAGTAATAAGCATAATTATTATAGTTCTAGCGATAATAATAGTACAATATGGCTAATAGTGCATGTTATATTGATAATAATAAAAGTAATAAGTATGTTTATAATAGTTCTATCGATAATAACTGCATAATATGGGTAATAATGCATGTTATATTGATGACAATGAAAGTAGTAAGTATATTTATTACAGTTCTAGCGATAATAACACCATTATATGGGTAATAATGCATGTTATATTGATAATAATATAAGTAATGAGTATAATTATTACAGTTCTAGCGATAATAACTGCATAATATGGGTAATAATGCACGTTATATTGATAATAATATAAGTAATACGTATATTTATTATAGTTCTAGCTATAATAACTGCATTATATGGGTAATAATGCATGTTATATTGATAATATTGGGAGTAATAAGTGTAATTATTATAGTTCTAGCGATAATAATAGTAAAATATGGCTAATAGTGCATGTTATATTGATAATAATAAAAGTAATAATTATATTTATTACAGTTCTATCGATAATAACTGCATAATATGGGTAATAATGCATGTTATATTGATGATAATAAACGTACTAAGTATATTTATTATAGTTCTAGCGATTATAACTGCATAATATGCGTAATAATGCATGTTATATTGATAATAATATAAGTAATAAGTATAATTATTACAATTCTAGCGATAGTAACTGCATTATATGTGTAATAATGCATGTTATATTGATAATAACAAAAGTAATAAGTATAATTATTACAGTTCTAGCGATAATAGCTCCATTATATGGGTAATAATGCATGTTATATTGATAATAATATAAGTAATAAGTATAATTATTACAGTTCTAGCGATAATAACTGCATAATATGGGTAATAATGCACGTTATATTGATAATAATATAAGTAATGAGTATAATTATTACAGTCCTAGCGGTAATACTAGTAAAATATGGCTAAGAGTGCCTGTTATATTGATAATAACAAAAGTAATAAGTATATTAATTATACTTCTGTCGATAATAACTGCATTATATGGGTAATAGTGCATGTTATATTGATAATAATAAAAGTAATAAGTATAATTATTACAGTTCTAGCGATAATAACTGCATTATATGGGTAATAATGCATGTTATATTGATAATAATAAAAGTAATATGTATATTTATTATAGTTCTATCGATAATAACTGCATAATATGGGTAATAATGCACGTTATATTGATGATAATAAAAGTAGTAAGTATATTTATTATAGTTCTACCGATTATAACTGCATAATATGGGTAATAATTCATGTTATATTGAGAATAATATAAGTAATAAGTATAATTATTACAGTTCTAGCGATAATAACTGCATAATATGGGTAATAATGCTCGTTACATTGCTAATAATATAAGTAATAAGTATAATTATTACAGTTCTAGCGATAATAACTGCATAATATGGGTAACAATGCATGTTATATTGATAATAATATAAGTAATAAGTATAATTATTACGGTTCGAGCGATAATAACTGTATTATATGTGTAATAATGCATGTTATATTGATAATATCGGGAGTAATAAATATAATAATTATAGTTCTTGCGATAATAATAGCAAAATATGGCTAATAGTGCATGTTCTATTGATAATAATAAAAGTAATAAGTATATTTGTTACAGTTCTATCGATAGAAACTGCATAATATGGATAATAATGCATGTTATATTGATGATAATAAAAGTAATACGTATATTTATTATAGTTCTAGCGATAATAACTGCATAATATGGCTAATAATGCATGTTATATTGATAATAATAAAAGTAATAAGTATATTTATTATAGTTCTATCGATAATAACTGCATAATATGGGTAATAATGCACGTTATATTGATGATAATAAAAGTAGTAAGTATATTTATTATAGTTCTATCGATAATAACTGCATAATATGGGTAATAATGCACGTTATATTGATGATAATAAAAGTAGTAAGTATATTTATTATAGTTCTACCGATTATAACTGCATAATATGGGTAATAATTCATGTTATATTGAGAATAATATAAGTAATAAGTATAATTATTACAGTTCTAGCGATAATAACTGCATTATTTGGGTAATAATGGATGTTATATTGATAATATCGGGAGTAATAAGTATAATTATTATAGTTCTAGCGATAATAATAGTAAAATATGGCTAATAGTGCATGTTCTATTGATAATAATAAAAGTAATAAGTATATTTATTACAGTTCTATCGATAATAACTGCATAATATGGGTAACAATGCATGTTATATTGAGAATAATGTAAGTAATAAGTATAATTATTACAGTTCTAGCGATAATAACTGCATAATATGGGTAATAATGCACGTTACATTGCTAATAATATAAGTAATAAGTATAATTATTACAGTTGTAGCGATAATAACTGCATTATATGGGTAATAATGCATGTTATATTGATAATATCGGGAGTAATAAGTATAATTATTATAGTTCTAGCGATAATAATAGTAAAATATGGCTAATAGTGCATGTTATATTGATAATAATAAAAGTAATAAGTATAATTATTACAGTTATAGCGATAATAACTGCATAATATGGGTAACAATGCATGTTATATTGAGAATAATATAAGTAATAAGTATAATTATTACAGTTCTAGCGATAATAACTGCAAATATGGGTAATAATGCACGTTACATTGCTAATAATATAAGTAATAAGTATAATTATTACAGTTCTAGCGATAATAACTGCATTATATGGCTAATAGTGCATGTTCTATTGGTAATAATAAAAGTAATAAGTATATTTATTATAGTTCTGTCGATAATAACTGCATAATATGGGTAACAATGCATGTTATATTGAGAATAATATAAGTAATAAGTATAATTATTACATTCCTAGCGATAATAACTGCATTATATGCGTAATAATGCATGTTATATTGATAATATCGGGAGTAATAAGTATAATTATTATAGTTCTAGCGATAATAATAGTAAAATATGGCTAATAGTGCATGTTATATTGATAATAATAAAAGTAATAAGTATATTGATTATAGTTCTATCGATAATAACTGCATAATATGGGTAATAATGCACGTTATATTGACGATAATAAAAGTAGTAAGTATATTTATTATAGTTCTACCGATTATAACTGCATAATATGGGTAATAATTCATGTTATATTGAGAATAATATAAGTAATAAGTATAATTATTACAGTTCTAGCGATAATAACTGCATAATATGGGTAATAATGCTCGTTACATTGCTAATAATATAAGTAATAAGTATAATTATTACAGTTCTAGCGATAATAACTGCATAATATGGGTAACAATGCATGTTATATTGATAATAATATAAGTAATAAGTATAATTATTACGGTTCTAGCGATAATGACTGTATTATATGTGTAATAATGCATGTTATATTGATAATAATAAAAGTAATAAGTATAATTATTACAGTTCTAGCGATAATAACTGCATTCTATGGGTAATAATGCACGTTATATTGCTAATAATATAAGTAATAAGTATAATTATTACGGTTCTAGCGATAATAACTGTATTATATGGGTAATAATGCATGTTATATTGATAATATCGGGAGTAATAAATATAATAATTATAGTTCTTGCAATAATAATAGTAAAATATGGCTAATAGTGCATGTTCTATTGATAATAATAAAAGTAATAAGTATATTTATTACAGTTCTATCGATAATAACTGCATAATATGGGTAACAATGCATGTTATATTGAGAATAATATAAGTAATAAGTATAATTATTACAGTTCTAGCGATAATAACTGCATTGTATGGGTAATAATGCACGTTATATTGCTAATAATATAAGTAATAAGTATAATTATTACGGTTCTAGCGATAATAACTGTATTACATGGGTAATAATGCATGTTATATTGATAATAATAAAAGTAATAAGTATATTTATTATAGTTCTATCGATAATAACTGCATAATATGGGTAATAATGCACGTTATATTGATGATAATAAAAGTAGTAAGTATATTTATTATAGTTCTACCGATTATAACTGCATAATATGGGTAAAATGCATGTTATATTGAGAATAATATAAGTAATAAGTATAATTATTACAGTTCTAGCGATAATAACTGCATTATTTGGGTAATAATGGATGTTATATTGATAATATCGGGAGTAATCAGTATAATTACTACAGTTCTAGCGATAATACTAGAAATATGGCTAAGTATATGGCTAAGTAAAATATGGCTAAGAGTGCCTGTTATATTGATAATAATAAAAGTAATAAGTATATTTATTATAGTTCTGTCGATAATAACTGCATAATATGGGTAACAATGCATGTTATATTGAGAATAATATAAGTAATAAGTATAATTATTACAGTTCTAGCGATAATAACTGCATTATATGCGTAATAATGCATGTTATATTGATAATATCGGGAGTAATAAGTATAATTATTATAGTTCTAGCGATAATAATAGTAAAATATGGCTAATAGTGCATGTTATATTGATAATAATAAAAGTAATAAGTATATATATTACAGTTCTATCGATAGAAATTGCATAATATGGGTAATAATGCATGTTATATTGATGATAATGAAAGTAATACGTATATTTATTATAGTTCCAGCGATAATAACTGCATAATAGGGCTAATAATGCATGTTATATTGATAATAATAAAAGTAATAAGTATATTTATTATAGTTCTATCGATAATAACTGCATAATATGGGTAATAATGCACGTTATATTGATAATAATAAAAGTAATAAGTATATTTATTACAGTTCTATCGATAATAACTGCATTATATGGGTAATAATGCATGTTATATTGATAATATCGGGAGTAATAAGTATAATCACTATATTTCTAGCGATAATAATAGTACAATATGGCTAATAGTGCATGTTATATTGATAATAATAAAAGTAATAAGTATATTTATTACAGTTCTATCGATAATAACTGCATAATATGGGTAATAATGCACGTTATGTTGATGATAATAAAAGTAGTAAGTATATTTATTATAGTTCTATCGATAATAACTGCATAATATGGGTAACAATGCACGTTATATTGATAATAATAAAAGTAATAAGCATATTTATTACAGTTCTATCGATAATAACTGCATTATATGGGTAATAATGCATGTTATATTGATAATATCGGGAGTAATAAGTATAATTACTATATTTCTAGCGATAATAATAATACAATATGGCTAATAATGCACGTTATATTGATGATAATAAAAGTAGTAAGTATATTTATTATAGTTCTACCGATTATAACTGCATAATATGGGTAATAATTCATGTTATAATGAGAATAATATAAGTAATAAGTATAATTATTACAGTTCTAGCGATAATAACTGCATTATTTGGGTAATAATGCATGTTATATTGATAATAATAAAAGTAATAAGTATATGTATTATACTTCGGTCCATAATAACTGCATTATATGGGTAATAATGCATGTTATATTGATAATAATATAAGTAATAAGTATAATTATTACAGTTCTAGCGATAATAACTGCATTACATGCGTAATAATGCATGTTATATTGGTAATATCGGGAGTAATAAGTATAATTATTATAGTTCTAGCGATAATAATAGTAAAATATGGCTAATAGTGCATGTTGTATTGATAATAATAAAAGTAATAAATATATTTATTACAGTTCTATCGATAGAAACTGCATAATATGGGTAATAATGCATGTTATATTGATGATAATAAAAGTAATACGTATATTTATTATATTTCTAGCGATAATAACTGCATAATATGGCTAATAATGCATGTTACATTGATAATAATGAAATTAATAAGTATATTTATTATAGTTCTATCGATAATAACTGCATAATATGGGTAATAATGCACGTTATATTGATGATAATAAAAGTGGTAAGTATATTTATTATAGTTCTACCGATTATAACTGCATAATATGGGTAAAATGCATGTTATATTGAGAATAATATAAGTAATAAGTATAATTATTACAGTTCTAGCGATAATAACTGCATTATTTGGGTAATAATGGATGTTATATTGATAATATCGGGAGTAATCAGTATAATTACTACAGTTCTAGCGATAATACTAGAAATATGGCTAAGTATATGGCTAAGTAAAATATGGCTAAGAGTGCCTGTTATATTGATAATAATAAAAGTAATAAGTATATTTATTATAGTTCTATCGATAATAACTGCATAATATGGGTAATAATGCACGTTATATTGATGATAATAAAAGTGGTAAGTATATTTATTATAGTTCTACCGATTATAACTGCATAATATGGGTAATAATGCATGTTATATTGATAATAATATAAGTAATAAGTATAATTATTACAGTTCTAGCGATAATAACTGCATTACATGCGTAATAATGCATGTTATATTGATAATATCGGGAGTAATAAGTATAATTATTATAGTTCTAGCGATAATAATAGTAAAATATGGCTAATAGTGCATGTTATATTGATAATAATAAAAGTAATAAATATATTTATTACAGTTCTATCGATAGAAACTGCATAATATGGGTAATAATGCATGTTATATTGATGATAATAAAAGTAATACGTATATTTATTATATTTCTAGCGATAATAACTGCATAATATGGCTAATAATGCATGTTACATTGATAATAATGAAAGTAATAAGTATATTTATTATAGTTCTATCGATAATAACTGCTTAATATGGGTAATAATGCACGTTATATTGATAATAATAAAAGTAATAAGTATATTTATTACAGTTCTATCGATAATAACTGCATTATATGGGTAATAATGCATGTTATATTGATAATATCGGGAGTAATAAGTATAATTACTATATTTCTAGCGATAATAATAGTACAATATGGCTAATAGTGCATGTTATATTGATAATAATAAAAGTAATAAGTATATTTATTACAGTTCTATCGATAATAACTGCATAATATGGGTAATAATGCACGTTATGTTGATGATAATAAAAGTAGTAAGTATATTTATTATAGTTCTATCGATAATAACTGCATAATATGGGTAATAATGCACGTTATATTGATAATAATAAAAGTAATAAGCATATTTATTACAGTTCTATCGATAATAACTGCATTATATGGGTAATAATGCATGTTATATTGATAATATCGGGAGTAATAAGTATAATTACTATATTTCTAGCGATAATAATAGTACAATATGGCTAATAATGCACGTTATATTGATGATAATAAAAGTAGTAAGTATATTTATTATAGTTCTACCGATTATAACTGCATAATATGGGTAATAATTCATGTTATAATGAGAATAATATAAGTAATAAGTATAATTATTACAGTTCTAGCGATAATAACTGCATTATTTGGGTAATAATGCATGTTATATTGATAATAATAAAAGTAATAAGTATATGTATTATACTTCGGTCCATAATAACTGCATTATATGGGTAATAATGCATGTTATATTGATAATATCGGGAGTAATAAGTATAATTACTATATTTCTAGCGATAATAATAGTACAATATGGCTAATAGTGCATGTTATATTGATAATAATAAAAGTAATAAGTATATTTATTACAGTTCTATCGATAATAACTGCATAATATGGGTAATAATGCACGTTATGTTGATGATAATAAAAGTAGTAAGTATATTTATTATAGTTCTACCGATTATAACTGCATAATATGGGTAAAATGCATGTTATATTGAGAATAATATAAGTAATAAGTATAATTATTACAGTTCTAGCGATAATAACTGCATTATTTGGGTAATAATGGATGTTATATTGATAAAATCGGGAGTAATCAGTATAATTACTACAGTTCTAGCGATAATACTAGAAATATGGCTAAGTATATGGCTAAGTAAAATATGGCTAAGAGTGCCTGTTATATTGATAATAATAAAAGTAATAAGTATATTTATTACAGTTCTATCGATAATAACTGCATAATATGGGTAACAATGCATGTTATATTGAGAATAATATAAGTAATAAGTATAATTATTACAGTTCTAGCGATAATAACTGCATTGTATGGGTAATAATGCACGTTATATTGCTAATAATATAAGTAATAAGTATAATTATTACGGTTCTAGCGATAATAACTGTATTACATGGGTAATAATGCATGTTATATTGATAATAATAAAAGTAATAAGTATATTTATTATAGTTCTATCGATAATAACTGCATAATATGGGTAATAATGCACGTTATATTGATGATAATAAAAGTAGTAAGTATATTTATTATAGTTCTACCGATTATAACTGCATAATATGGGTAAAATGCATGTTATATTGAGAATAATATAAGTAATAAGTATAATTATTACAGTTCTAGCGATAATAACTGCATTATTTGGGTAATAATGGATGTTATATTGATAATATCGGGAGTAATCAGTATAATTACTACAGTTCTAGCGATAATACTAGAAATATGGCTAAGTATATGGCTAAGTAAAATATGGCTAAGAGTGCCTGTTATATTGATAATAATAAAAGTAATAAGTATATTTATTATAGTCCTATCGATAATAACTGCATAATATGGGTAATAATGCACGTTATATTGATGATAATAAAAGTGGTAAGTATATTTATTATAGTTCTACCGATTATAACTGCATAATATGGGTAATAATGCATGTTATATTGATAATAATATAAGTAATAAGTATAATTATTACAGTTCTAGCGATAATAACTGCATTACATGCGTAATAATGCATGTTATATTGATAATATCGGGAGTAATAAGTATAATTATTATAGTTCTAGCGATAATAATAGTAAAATATGGCTAATAGTGCATGTTATATTGATAATAATAAAAGTAATAAATATATTTATTACAGTTCTATCGATAGAAACTGCATAATATGGGTAATAATGCATGTTATATTGATGATAATAAAAGTAATACGTATATTTATTATATTTCTAGCGATAATAACTGCATAATATGGCTAATAATGCATGTTACATTGATAATAATGAAAGTAATAAGTATATTTATTATAGTTCTATCGATAATAACTGCTTAATATGGGTAATAATGCACGTTATATTGATAATAATAAAAGTAATAAGTATATTTATTACAGTTCTATCGATAATAACTGCATTATATGGGTAATAATGCATGTTATATTGATAATATCGGGAGTAATAAGTATAATTACTATATTTCTAGCGATAATAATAGTACAATATGGCTAATAGTGCATGTTATATTGATAATAATAAAAGTAATAAGTATATTTATTACAGTTCTATCGATAATAACTGCATAATATGGGTAATAATGCACGTTATGTTGATGATAATAAAAGTAGTAAGTATATTTATTATAGTTCTATCGATAATAACTGCATAATATGGGTAATAATGCACGTTATATTGATAATAATAAAAGTAATAAGCATATTTATTACAGTTCTATCGATAATAACTGCATTATATGGGTAATAATGCATGTTATATTGATAATATCGGGAGTAATAAGTATAATTACTATATTTCTAGCGATAATAATAGTACAATATGGCTAATAATGCACGTTATATTGATGATAATAAAAGTAGTAAGTATATTTATTATAGTTCTACCGATTATAACTGCATAATATGGGTAATAATTCATGTTATAATGAGAATAATATAAGTAATAAGTATAATTATTACAGTTCTAGCGATAATAACTGCATTATTTGGGTAATAATGCATGTTATATTGATAATAATAAAAGTAATAAGTATATGTATTATACTTCGGTCCATAATAACTGCATTATATGGGTAATAATGCATGTTATATTGATAATAATATAAGTAATAAGTATAATTATTACAGTTCTAGCGATAATAACTGCATTACATGCGTAATAATGCATGTTATATTGATAATATCGGGAGTAATAAGTATAATTATTATAGTTCTAGCGATAATAATAGTAAAATATGGCTAATAGTGCATGTTATATTGATAATAATAAAAGTAATAAATATATTTATTACAGTTCTATCGATAGAAACTGCATAATATGGGTAATAATGCATGTTATATTGATGATAATAAAAGTAATACGTATATTTATTATATTTCTAGCGATAATAACTGCATAATATGGCTAATAATGCATGTTACATTGATAATAATGAAAGTAATAAGTATATTTATTATAGTTCTATCGATAATAACTGCATAATATGGGTAATAATGCACGTTATATTGATAATAATAAAAGTAATAAGTATATTTATTACAGTTCTATCGATAATAACTGCAATATATTGGTAATAATGCATGTTATATTGATAATATCGGGAGTAATAAGTATAATTACTATATTTCTAGCGATAATAATAGTACAATATGGCTAATAGTGCATGTTATATTGATAATAATAAAAGTAATAAGTATATTTATTACAGTTCTATCGATAATAACTGCATAATATGGGTAATAATGCACGTTATGTTGATGATAATAAAAGTAGTAAGTATATTTATTATAGTTCTACCGATTATAACTGCATAATATGGGTAAAATGCATGTTATATTGAGAATAATATAAGTAATAAGTATAATTATTACAGTTCTAGCGATAATAACTGCATTATTTGGGTAATAATGGATGTTATATTGATAAAATCGGGAGTAATCAGTATAATTACTACAGTTCTAGCGATAATACTAGAAATATGGCTAAGTATATGGCTAAGTAAAATATGGCTAAGAGTGCCTGTTATATTGATAATAATAAAAGTAATAAGTATATTTATTATAGTTCTATCGATAATAACTGCATAATATGGGTAATAATGCACGTTATATTGATGATAATAAAAGTGGTAAGTATATTTATTATAGTTCTACCGATTATAACTGCATAATATGGGTAATAATGCATGTTATATTGAGAATAATATAAGTAATAAGTATAATTACTATAGTTCTAGGGATAATAATAGTGCAATATGGCTAATAGTGCATGTTCTATTGATAATAATAAAAGTAATAAGTATATTTATTATAGTTCTGTCGATAATAACTGCATAATATGGGTAACAATGCATGTTATATTGATAATATCGGGAGTAATAAGTATAATTATTATAGTTCTAGCGATAATAATAGTAAATTATGGCTAATAGTGCATGTTATATTGATAATAATAAAAGTAATAAGTATATTTATTACAGTTCTGTCGATAGAAACTGCATAATATGGGTAATAATGCATGTTATACTGATGATAATAAAAGTAATACGTATATTTATTATAGTTCTAGCGATAATAACTGCATAATATGGCTAATAATGCATGTTATATTGATAATAATAAAAGTAATAAGTATATTTATTATAGTTCTATCGATCATAACTGCATAATATGGGTAATAATGCACGTTATATTGATGATAATAAAAGTAGTAAGTATATTTATTATAGTTCTACCGATTATAACTGCATAATATGGGTAATAATTCATGTTATAATGAGAATAATATAAGTAATAAGTATAATTATTACAGTTCTAGCGATAATAACTGCATTATTTGGGTAATAACGCATGTTATATTGATAATAATAAAAGTAATAAGTATATTTATTATAGTTCTATCGATAATAACTGCATAATATGGGTAATAATGCACGTTATATTGCTAATAATATAAGTAATAAGTAAAATTATTACGGTTCTAGCGATAATAACTGCATAATATGCGTAATAATTCATGTTATATTGATAATATCGGGAGCAGTAAGTATAATTATTACAGTTCTAGCGATAATAACTGCATAATATGCGTAATAATGCATGTTATATAGATGATAATAAAAGTACTAAGTATATTTATTATAGTTCTATCGATAATAACTGCATAATATGGGTAATAATGCATGTTATATTGATGATAATAAAAGTACTAAGTATATTTATTATAGTTCTAGCTATTACAACTGCATTATTTGGGTAATAATGCACGTTGGATTGCTAATAATATAAGTAATAAGTATAATTATTACAGTTCTAGCGAATATAACTGCATTATATGGGTAATAATGCATGTTATATTGATAATATTGGGAGTAATAAGTATAATTATTATAGTTCCAGCGATAATAATAGTAAAATATGGCTAATAGTGCATGTTATATTGATAATAATAAAAGTAATAAGTATATTTATTATACTTCGGTCCATAATAACTGCATTATATGGGTAATAATGCATGTTATATTGATAATAATATAAGTAATAAGTATAATTATTACAGTTCTAGCGATAATAACTGCATTACATGCGTAATAATGCATGTTATATTGATAATATCGGGAGTAATAAGTATAATTATTATAGTTCTAGCGATAATAATAGTAAAATATGGCTAATAGTGCATGTTATATTGATAATAATAAAAGTAATAAATATATTTATTACAGTTCTATCGATACAAACTGCATAATATGGGTAATAATGCATGTTATATTGATGATAATAAAAGTAATACGTATATTTATTATATTTCTAGCGATAATAACTGCATAATATGGCTAATAATGCATGTTACATTGATAATAATGAAAGTAATAAGTATATTTATTATAGTTCTATCGATAATAACTGCTTAATATGGGTAATAATGCACGTTATATTGATAATAATAAAAGTAATAAGTATATTTATTACAGTTCTATCGATAATAACTGCATTATATGGGTAATAATGCATGTTATATTGATAATATCGGGAGTAATAAGTATAATTACTATATTTCTAGCGATAATAATAGTACAATATGGCTAATAGTGCATGTTATATTGATAATAATAAAAGTAATAAGTATATTTATTACAGTTCTATCGATAATAACTGCATAATATGGGTAATAATGCACGTTATGTTGATGATAATAAAAGTAGTAAGTATATTTATTATAGTTCTATCGATAATAACTGCATAATATGGGTAACAATGCACGTTATATTGATAATAATAAAAGTAATAAGCATATTTATTACAGTTCTATCGATAATAACTGCATTATATGGGTAATAATGCATGTTATATTGATAATATCGGGAGTAATAAGTATAATTACTATATTTCTAGCGATAATAATAGTACAATATGGCTAATAATGCACGTTATATTGATGATAATAAAAGTAGTAAGTATATTTATTATAGTTCTACCGATTATAACTGCATAATATGGGTAATAATTCATGTTATAATGAGAATAATATAAGTAATACGTATAATTATTACAGTTCTAGCGATAATAACTGCATTATTTGGGTAATAATGCATGTTATATTGATAATAATAAAAGTAATAAGTATATGTATTATACTTCGGTCCATAATAACTGCATTATATGGGTAATAATGCATGTTATATTGATAATAATATAAGTAATAAGTATAATTATTACAGTTCTAGCGATAATAACTGCATTACATGCGTAATAATGCATGTTATATTGGTAATATCGGGAGTAATAAGTATAATTATTATAGTTCTAGCGATAATAATAGTAAAATATGGCTAATAGTGCATGTTATATTGATAATAATAAAAGTAATAAATATATTTATTACAGTTCTATCGATAGAAACTGCATAATATGGGTAATAATGCATGTTATATTGATGATAATAAAAGTAATACGTATATTTATTATATTTCTAGCGATAATAACTGCATAATATGGCTAATAATGCATGTTACATTGATAATAATGAAAGTAATAAGTATATTTATTATAGTTCTATCGATAATAACTGCATAATATGGGTAATAATGCACGTTATATTGATAATAATAAAAGTAATAAGTATATTTATTACAGTTCTATCGATAATAACTGCATTATATGGGTAATAATGCATGTTATATTGATAATATCGGGAGTAATAAGTATAATTACTATATTTCTAGCGATAATAATAGTACAATATGGCTAATAGTGCATGTTATATTGATAATAATAAAAGTAATAAGTATATTTATTACAGTTCTATCGATAATAACTGCATAATATGGGTAATAATGCACGTTATGTTGATGATAATAAAAGTAGTAAGTATATTTATTATAGTTCTATCGATAATAACTGCATAATATGGGTAATAATGCACGTTATATTGATAATAATAAAAGTAATAAGCATATTTATTACAGTTCTATCGATAATAACTGCATTATATGGGTAATAATGCATGTTATATTGATAATATCGGGAGTAATAAGTATAATTACTATATTTCTAGCGATAATAATAGTACAATATGGCTAATAATGCACGTTATATTGATGATAATAAAAGTAGTAAGTATATTTATTATAGTTCTACCGATTATAACTGCATAATATGGGTAATAATTCATGTTATAATGAGAATAATATAAGTAATAAGTATAATTATTACAGTTCTAGCGATAATAACTGCATTATTTGGGTAATAATGCATGTTATATTGATAATAATAAAAGTAATAAGTATATGTATTATACTTCGGTCCATAATAACTGCATTATATGGGTAATAATGCATGTTATATTGATAATAATATAAGTAATAAGTATAATTATTACAGTTCTAGCGATAATAACTGCATTACATGCGTAATAATGCATGTTATATTGATAATATCGGGAGTAATAAGTATAATTATTATAGTTCTAGCGATAATAATAGTAAAATATGGCTAATAGTGCATGTTATATTGATAATAATAAAAGTAATAAATATATTTATTACAGTTCTATCGATAGAAACTGCATAATATGGGTAATAATGCATGTTATATTGATGATAATAAAAGTAATACGTATATTTATTATATTTCTAGCGATAATAACTGCATAATATGGCTAATAATGCATGTTACATTGATAATAATGAAAGTAATAAGTATATTTATTATAGTTCTATCGATAATAACTGCATAATATGGGTAATAATGCACGTTATATTGATAATAATAAAAGTAATAAGTATATTTATTACAGTTCTATCGATAATAACTGCATTATATGGGTAATAATGCATGTTATATTGATAATATCGGGAGTAATAAGTATAATTACTATATTTCTAGCGATAATAATAGTACAATATGGCTAATAGTGCATGTTATATTGATAATAATAAAAGTAATAAGTATATTTATTACAGTTCTATCGATAATAACTGCATAATATGGGTAATAATGCACGTTATGTTGATGATAATAAAAGTAGTAAGTATATTTATTATAGTTCTATCGATAATAACTGCATAATATGGGTAATAATGCACGTTATATTGATAATAATAAAAGTAATAAGCATATTTATTACAGTTCTATCGATAATAACTGCATTATATGGGTAATAATGCATGTTATATTGATAATATCGGGAGTAATAAGTATAATTACTATATTTCTAGCGATAATAATAGTACAATATGGCTAATAATGCACGTTATATTGATGATAATAAAAGTAGTAAGTATATTTATTATAGTTCTACCGATTATAACTGCATAATATGGGTAATAATTCATGTTATAATGAGAATAATATAAGTAATAAGTATAATTATTACAGTTCTAGCGATAATAACTGCATTATTTGGGTAATAATGCATGTTATATTGATAATAATAAAAGTAATAAGTATATGTATTATACTTCGGTCCATAATAACTGCATTATATGGGTAATAATGCATGTTATATTGATAATAATATAAGTAATAAGTATAATTATTACAGTTCTAGCGATAATAACTGCATTACATGCGTAATAATGCATGTTATATTGATAATATCGGGAGTAATAAGTATAATTATTATAGTTCTAGCGATAATAATAGTAAAATATGGCTAATAGTGCATGTTATATTGATAATAATAAAAGTAATAAATATATTTATTACAGTTCTATCGATAGAAACTGCATAATATGGGTAATAATGCATGTTATATTGATGATAATAAAAGTAATACGTATATTTATTATATTTCTAGCGATAATAACTGCATAATATGGCTAATAATGCATGTTACATTGATAATAATGAAAGTAATAAGTATATTTATTATAGTTCTATCGATAATAACTGCATAATATGGGTAATAATGCACGTTATATTGATAATAATAAAAGTAATAAGTATATTTATTACAGTTCTATCGATAATAACTGCATTATATGGGTAATAATGCATGTTATATTGATAATATCGGGAGTAATAAGTATAATTACTATATTTCTAGCGATAATAATAGTACAATATGGCTAATAGTGCATGTTATATTGATAATAATAAAAGTAATAAGTATAATTATTACAGTTATAGCGATAATAACTGCATAATATGGGTAACAATGCATGTTATATTGAGAATAATATAAGTAATAAGTATAATTATTACAGTTCTAGCGATAATAACTGCATTATTTGGGTAATAATGGATGTTATATTGATAAAATCGGGAGTAATCAGTATAATTACTACAGTTCTAGCGATAATACTAGAAATATGGCTAAGTATATGGCTAAGTAAAATATGGCTAAGAGTGCCTGTTATATTGATAATAATAAAAGTAATAAGTATATTTATTATAGTTCTATCGATAATAACTGCATAATATGGGTAATAATGCACGTTATATTGATGATAATAAAAGTGGTAAGTATATTTATTATAGTTCTACCGATTATAACTGCATAATATGGGTAATAATGCATGTTATATTGAGAATAATATAAGTAATAAGTATAATTACTATAGTTCTAGGGATAATAATAGTGCAATATGGCTAATAGTGCATGTTCTATTGATAATAATAAAAGTAATAAGTATATTAATTATAGTTCTGTCGATAATAACTGCATAATATGGGTAACAATGCATGTTATATTGAGAATAATATAAGTAATAAGTATAATTATTACAGTTCTAGCGATAATAACTGCATTATATGCGTAATAATGCATGTTATATTGATATTATCGGGAGTAATAAGTATAATTATTATAGTTCTAGCGATAATAACTGCATAATAGGGCTAATAATGCATGTTATATTGATAATAATAAAAGTAATAAGTATATTTATTATAGTTCTATCGATAATAACTGCATAATATGGGTAATAATGCACGTTATATTGATGATAATAAAAGTAGTAAGTATATTTATTATAGTTCTACCGATTATAACTGCATAATATGGGTAATAATGCATGTTATATTGAGAATAATATAAGTAATAAGTATAATTACTATAGTTCTAGGGATAATAATAGTGCAATATGGCTAATAGTGCATGTTCTATTGATAATAATAAAAGTAATAAGTATATTTATTATAGTTCTGTCGATAATAACTGCATAATATGGGTAACAATGCATGTTATATTGAGAATAATATAAGTAATAAGTATAATTATTACATTTCTAGCGATAATAACTGCATTATATGCGTAATAATGCATGTTATATTGATAATATCGGGAGTAATAAGTATAATTATTATAGTTCTAGCGATAATAATAGTAAATTATGGCTAATAGTGCATGTTATATTGATAATAATAAAAGTAATAAGTATATTTATTACAGTTCTATCGATAGAAACTGCATAATATGGGTAATAATGCATGTTATACTGATGATAATAAAAGTAATACGTATATTTATTATAGTTCTAGCGATAGTAACTGCATAATATGGCTAATAATGCATGTTATATTGATAATAATAAAAGTAATAAGTATATTTATTATAGTTCTATCGATAATAACTGCATAATATGGGTAATAATGCACGTTATATTGATGATAATAAAAGTAGTAAGTATATTTATTATAGTTCTACCGATTATAACTGCATAATATGGGTAATAATTCATGTTATAATGAGAATAATATAAGTAATAAGTATAATTATTACAGTTCTAGCGATAATAACTGCATTATTTGGGTAATAACGCATGTTATATTGATAATAATAAAAGTAATAAGTATATTTATTATAGTTCTATCGATAATAACTGCATAATATGGGTAATAATGCATGTTATATTGATGATAATAAAAGTACTAAGTATATTTATTATAGTTCTAGCTATTACAACTGCATTATTTGGGTAATAATGCATGTTGGATTGCTAATAATATAAGTAATAAGTATAATTATTACAGTTCTAGCGAATATAACTGCATTATATGGGTAATAATGCATGTTATATTGATAATATTGGGAGTAATAAGTATAATTATTATAGTTCCAGCGATAATAATAGTAAAATATGGCTAATAGTGCATGTTATATTGATAATAATAAAAGTAATAAGTATATTTATTATACTTCGGTCCATAATAACTGCATTATATGGGTAATAATGCATGTTATATTGATAATAATATAAGTAATAAGTATAATTATTACAGTTCTAGCGATAATAACTGCATTACATGCGTAATAATGCATGTTATATTGATAATATCGGGAGTAATAAGTATAATTATTATAGTTCTAGCGATAATAATAGTAAAATATGGCTAATAGTGCATGTTATATTGATAATAATAAAAGTAATAAATATATTTATTACAGTTCTACCGATAGAAACTGCATAATATGGGTAATAATGCATGTTATATTGATGATAATAAAAGTAATACGTATATTTATTATATTTCTAGCGATAATAACTGCATAATATGGCTAATAATGCATGTTACATTGATAATAATGAAAGTAATAAGTATATTTATTATAGTTCTATCGATAATAACTGCATAATATGGGTAATAATGCACGTTATATTGATAATAATAAAAGTAATAAGTATATTTATTACAGTTCTATCGATAATAACTGTATTATATGGGTAATAATGCATGTTATATTGATAATATCGGGAGTAATAAGTATAATTACTATATTTCTAGCGATAATAATAGTACAATATGGCTAATTGTGCATGTTATATTGATAATAATAAAAGTAATAAGTATATTTATTACAGTTCTATCGATAATAACTGCATAATATGGGTAATAATGCACGTTATGTTGATGATAATAAAAGTAGTAAGTATATTTATTATAGTTCTATCGATAATAACTGCATAATATGGGTAATAATGCACGTTATATTGATAATAATAAAAGTAATAAGCATATTTATTACAGTTCTATCGATAATAACTGCATTATATGGGTAATAATGCATGTTATATTGATAATATCGGGAGTAATAAGTATAATTACTATATTTCTAGCGATAATAATAGTACAATATGGCTAATAATGCACGTTATATTGATGATAATAAAAGTAGTAAGTATATTTATTATAGTTCTACCGATTATAACTGCATAATATGGGTAATAATTCATGTTATAATGCGAATAATATAAGTAATAAGTATAATTATTACAGTTCTAGCGATAATAACTGCATTATTTGGGTAATAATGCATGTTATATTGATAATAATAAAAGTAATAAGTATATTTATTATAGTTCTATCGATAATAACTGCATAATATGGGTAATAATGCACGTTATATTGCTAATAATATAAGTAATACGTAAAATTATTACGGTTCTAGTGATGATAACTGCATAATATGCGTAATAATTCATGTTATATTGATAATATCGGGATTAGTAAGTATAATTATTACAGTTCTAGCGATAATAACGGCATAATATGCGTAATAATGCATGTTATATAGATGATAATAAAAGTACTAAGTATATTTATTATAGTTCTATCGATAATAACTGCATAATATGGGTAATAATGCATGTTATATTGATGATAATAAAAGTACTAAGTATATTTATTATAGTTCTAGCTATTACAACTGCATTATTTGGGTAATAATGCACGTTGGATTGCTAATAATATAAGTAATAAGTATAATTATTACAGTTCTAGCGAATATAACTGCATTATATGGGTAATAATGCATGTTATATTGATAATATTGGGAGTAATAAGTATAATTATTATAGTTCCAGCGATAATAATAGTAAAATATGGCTAATAGTGCATGTTATATTGATAATAATAAAAGTAATAAGTATATGTATTATACTTCGGTCCATAATAACTGCATTATATGGGTAATAATGCATGTTATATTGATAATAATATAAGTAATAAGTATAATTATTACAGTTCTAGCGATAATAACTGCATTACATGCGTAGTAATGCATGTTATATTGATAATATCGGGAGTAATAAGTATAATTATTATAGTTCTAGCGATAATAATAGTACAATATGGCTAATAGTGCATGTTATATTGATAATAATAAAAGTAATAAGTATATTTATTACAGTTCTATCGATAATAACTGCATAATATGGGTAATAATGCACGTTATGTTGATGATAATAAAAGTAGTAAGTATATTTATTATAGTTCTACCGATTATAACTGCATAATATGGGTAATAATGCATGTTATATTGAGAATAATATAAGTAATAAGTATAATTACTATAGTTCTAGGGATAATAATAGTGCAATATGGCTAATAGTGCATGTTCTATTGATAATAATAAAAGTAATAAGTATATTTATTATAGTTCTGTCGATAATAACTGCATAATATGGATAACAATGCATGTTATATTGAGAATAATATAAGTAATAAGTATAATTATTACATTTCTAGCGATAATAACTGCATTATATGCGTAATAATGCATGTTATATTGATAATATCGGGAGTACTAAGTATATTTATTATAGTTCTATCGATAATAACTGCATAATATGGGTAATAATGCACGTTATATTGATGATAATAAAAGTAGTAAGTATATTTATTATAGTTCTACCGATTATAACTGCATAATATGGGTAATAATTCATGTTATATTGAGAATAATATAAGTAATAAGTATAATTATTACAGTTCTAGCGATAATAACTGCATTATTTGGGTAATAATGGATGTTATATTGATAATATCGGGAGTAATAAGTATAATTATTATAGTTCTAGCGATAATAATAGTAAAATATGGCTAATAGTGCATGTTCTATTGATAATAATAAAAGTAATAAGTATATTTATTACAGTTCTATCGATAATAACTGCATAATATGGGTAACAATGCATGTTATATTGAGAATAATGTAAGTAATAAGTATAATTATTACAGTTCTAGCGATAATAACTGCATAATATGGGTAATAATGCACGTTACATTGCTAATAATATAAGTAATAAGTATAATTATTACAGTTCTAGCGATTATAACTGCATTATATGGGTAATAATGCATGCTATATTGATAATATCGGGAGGAATAAGTATAATTATTATAGTTCTAGCGATAATAATAGTAAAATATGGCTAATAGTGCATGTTATATTGATAATAATAAAAGTAATAAGTATAATTATTACAGTTCTAGCGATAATAACTGCATAATATGGGTAACAATGCATGTTATATTGAGAATAATATAAGTAATAAGTATAATTATTACAGTTCTAGCGATAATAACTGCAAATATGGGTAATAATGCACGTTACATTGCTAATAATATAAGTAATAAGTATAATTATTACAGTTCTAGCGATAATAACTGCATTATATGGCTAATAGTGCATGTTCTATTGGTAATAATAAAAGTAATAAGTATATTTATTATAGTTCTGTCGATAATAACTGCATAATATGGGTAACAATGCATGTTATATTGAGAATAATATGAGTAATAAGTATAATTATTACATTCCTAGCGATAATAACTGCATTATATGGGTAATAATGCATGCTATATTGATGATAATGAAAGTAATACGTATATTTATTATAGTTCTAGCGATAATAACTTCATAATATGGGTAATAATGCATGTTATATTGAGAATAATATAAGTAATAAGTATAATTATTACAGTTCTGGCGATAATAACTGCATTATATGGCTAATAATGCAAGTTATATTGCTAACAATATAAGTAATACGTATAATTATTACAGTTCTAGCGATAATACCTCCATTATATGGGTAACAATGCACGTTATATTGCTAATAGTATAAGTAATTAGTATATTTATTACAGTTCTAGCGATAATAACTGCATTATATGGGTAATAATGCATGTTATATTGATAATATCGGGAGTAATAAGTATAATTATTATAGTTCTAGCGATAATAATAGTAAAATATGGCAAATAGTGCATGTTATATTGATAATAATAAAAGTAATAAGTATATTTATTACAGTTCTATCGATAATAACTGCATAATATGGGTAATAATGCATGTTATATTGATGATAATAAAAGTAATACGTATATTTATTATAGATCTAGCGATAATAACTGCATAATATGGGTAATAATGCATGTTATATTGCTAACAATATAAGTAATAAGTATAATTATTACAGTTCTAGCGATTATAACTGCATTATATGGGTAAAAATGCATGTTATATTGATAATATTGGGAGTAATAAGTATATTTATTATGGTTCTAGAGATAATAACTGCATAATATGGGTAATAATGCATGTTATATTGATAATAATATAAGTAACAAGTATAATTATTACAGTTCTAACGATAATACCTCCATTATATGGGTAATAATGTATGTTATATTGATGATAATGAAAGTAATACGTATATTTATTATAGTTCTTGCGATAATAACTGCATAATATGGGTAATAATGCATGTTATATTGATAATAATCTAAGTAATAAGTATAATTATTACAGTTCTAGCGATAATAACTGCATTATATGGGTAATAATGCACGTTATATTGCTAACAATATAAGTAATACGTATAATTATTACAGTTCTAGCGATAATAACTGCATTATATGGGTAATAATGCATGTTATATTGATGATAATGAAAGTAATACGTATATTTATTATAGTTCTAGCGATAATAACTTCATAATATGGGTAATAATGCATGTTATATTGAGAATAATGTAAGTAATAAGTATAATTATTACAGTTCTGGCGATAATAACTGCATTATATGGGTAATAATGCACGTTATATTGCTAATAGTATAAGTAATAAGTATAATTATTACAGTTCTAGCGATAATACCTCCATTATATGGGTATTAATGCATGTTATGTTGAGAATGATATAAGTAATAAGTATAATTATTACAGTTCTAGCGATAATAACTGCATAATATGTGTAATAATGCATGTTATATTGATAATAATCTAAGTAATAAGTATAATTATTACAGTTCTAGCGATAATAACTGCATTATATGGGTAATAATGCATGTTATATTGCTAACAATATAAGTAATAAGTATAATTATTAGAGTTATAGCGATAATAACTGCATTATATGGGTAATAATGCATGTTATATTGATGATAATGAAAGTAATACGTATATTTATTATAGTTCTAGCGATAATAACTTCATAATATGGGTAATAATGCATGTTATATTGAGAATAATGTAAGTAATAAGTATAATTATTACAGTTCTGGCGATAATAACTGCATTATATGGCTAATAATGCACGTTATATTGCTAACAATATAAGTAATACGTATAATTATTACAGTTCTAGCGATAATACCTCCATTATATGGGTAACAATGCACGTTATATTGCTAATAGTATAAGTAATTAGTATATTTATTACAGTTCTAGCGATAATAACTGCATTATATGGGTAATAATGCATGTTATATTGATAATATCGGGAGTAATAAGTATAATTATTATAGTTCTAGCGATAATAATAGTAAAATATGGCAAATAGTGCATGTTATATTGATAATAATAAAAGTAATAAGTATATTTATTACAGTTCTATCGATAATAACTGCATAATATGGGTAATAATGCATGTTATATTGATGATAATAAAAGTAATACGTATATTTATTATAGATCTAGCGATAATAACTGCATAATATGGGTAATAATGCATGTTATATTGCTAACAATATAAGTAATAAGTATAATTATTACAGTTCTAGCGATTATAACTGCATTATATGGGTAAAAATGCATGTTATATTGATAATATTGGGAGTAATAAGTATATTTATTATGGTTCTAGAGATAATAACTGCATAATATGGGTAATAATGCATGTTATATTGATAATAATATAAGTAACAAGTATAATTATTACAGTTCTAACGATAATACCTCCATTATATGGGTAATAATGTATGTTATATTGATGATAATGAAAGTAATACGTATATTTATTATAGTTCTTGCGATAATAACTGCATAATATGGGTAATAATGCATGTTATATTGATAATAATCTAAGTAATAAGTATAATTATTACAGTTCTAGCGATAATAACTGCATTATATGGGTAATAATGCACGTTATATTGCTAACAATATAAGTAATACGTATAATTATTACAGTTCTAGCGATAATAACTGCATTATATGGGTAATAATGCATGTTATATTGATGATAATGAAAGTAATACGTATATTTATTATAGTTCTAGCGATAATAACTTCATAATATGGGTAATAATGCATGTTATATTGAGAATAATGTAAGTAATAAGTATAATTATTACAGTTCTGGCGATAATAACTGCATTATATGGGTAATAATGCACGTTATATTGCTAATAGTATAAGTAATAAGTATAATTATTACAGTTCTAGCGATAATACCTCCATTATATGGGTATTAATGCATGTTATATTGAGAATGATATAAGTAATAAGTATAATTATTACAGTTCTAGCGATAATAACTGCATAATATGTGTAATAATGCATGTTATATTGATAATAATCTAAGTAATAAGTATAATTATTACAGTTCTAGCGATAATAACTGCATTATATGGGTAATAATGCATGTTATATTGCTAACAATATAAGTAATAAGTATAATTATTAGAGTTATAGCGATAATAACTGCATTATATGGGTAATAATGCATGTTATATTGATGATAATGAAAGTAATACGAATATTTATTATAGTTCTAGCGATAATAACTGCATAATATGGGTAATAATGCATGTTATATTGAGAATAATATAAGTAATAAGTATAATTATTACAGTTCTGGCGATAATAACTGCATTATATGGGTAATAATGCACGTTATATTGCTAATAGTATAAGTAATAAGTATAATTATTACAGTTCTAGCGATAATACCTCCATTATATGGGTAACAATGCACGTTATATTGCTAACAGTATAAGTAATTAGTATATTTATTACAGTTCTAGCGATAATAACTGCATTATATGGGTAATAATGCATGTTATATTGATAATATCGGGAGTAATAAGTATAATTATTATAGTTCTAGCGATAATAATAGTAAAATATGGTAAATAGTGCATGTTATATTGATAATAATAAAAGTAATAAGTATATTTATTACAGTTCTATCGATAATAACTGCATAATATGGGTAATAATGCATGTTATATTGATGATAATAAAAGTAATACGTATATTTATTACAGTTCTATCGATAATAACTGCATAATATGGGTAATAATGCATGTTATATTGATGATAATAAAAGTAATACGTATATTTATTATAGTTCTAGCGATAATAACTGCATAATATGGGTAATAATGCATGTTATATTGATAATAATATAAGTAATAAGTATAATTATTACAGTTCTGGCGATAATAACTGCATTATATGGGTAATAATGCACGCTTTATTGCTAATAGTATAAGTAATAAGTATAATTATTACAGTTCTTGCGATAATACCTCCATTGTATGGGTAATAATGCATGTTATATTGATAATAATATAAGTAATAAGAATAATTATTACAGTTCTAGCGATAATAACTGCATTATATGGGTAATAATGCACGTTATATTGCTAGTAGTATAAGTAATAAGTATAATTATTACAGTTCTAGCGATAATAACTGCATAATATGGGTAATAATGCACGTTATATTGCTAATAATATAAGTAATGAGTACAATTATTACAGTTCTAGCGATAATAACTGCATTATATGGGTAATAATGCACGTTATATTGCTAATAATATAAGTAATAAGTATAATTATTACAGTTCTAGCGATAATAACTGCATTATATGGGTAATAATGCATGTTACATTGATAATATTGGGAGTAATAAGTGTATTTATTATAGTTCTAGCGATAATAACTGCATAATATGGGTAATAATGCATGTTATATTGATAATAATATAAGTAATAAGTATAATTATTACAGTTCTAGCAATAATACCTCCATTATATGGGTAATAATGCATGTTATATTGAGGATAATGAAAGTGATACGTATATTTATTATAGTTCTTGCGATAATAACTGCATCATATGGGTAATAATGCATGTTATATTGAGAATAATGTAAGTAATAAGTATAATTATTACAGTTCTGGCGATAATAACTGCATTATATGGGTAACAATGCACGTTATATTGCTAATAGTATAAGTAATAAGTATAATTATTACAGTTCTAGCAATAATACCTCCATTATATGGATAATAATGCATGTTATATTGATAATAATATAAGTAATAAGTATAATTATTACAGTTCTAGCGATAATAACTGCATTATATGGGTAATAATGCATGTTATATTGATAATATTGGGAGTAATAAGTATATTTATTATAGTTCTAGCGATAATAACTGCATAATATGGGTAATAATGCATGTTATATTGATAATAGTATAAGTAATAAGTATAATTATTACAGTTCTAGCGATAATAACTGCATTATATGGGTAATAATGCATGTTATATTGATGATAATGAAAGTAATACGTATATTTATTATAGTTCTAGCGATAATAACTTCATAATATGGGTAATAATGCATGTTATATTGAGAATAATATAAGTAATAAGTATAATTGTTACAGTTCTGGCGATAATAACTGCATTATATGGGTAATAATGCACGTTATATTGCTAATAATCTAAGTAATAAGTATAATTATTACAGTTCTAGCGATAATAACTGCATAATATGGGTAATAATGCATGTTATATTGATAATAATATAAGTAATAAGTATAATTATTACAGTTCTAGCGATAATAACTGCATTATATGGGTAATAATGCATGTTATATTGATGATAATGAAAGTAATACGTATATTTATTATAGTTCTAGCGATAATAACTTCATAATATGGGTAATAATGCATGTTATATTGAGAATAATATAAGTAATAAGTATAATTATTACAGTTCTAGCGACAATAACTGCATTATATGGGTAATAATGCACGTTATATTGCTAACAATATAAGTAATAAGTATAATTATTACAGTTCTAGCGATAATAACTGCATTATATGGGTAATAATGCATGTTATATTGATGATAATGAAAGTAATACGTATATTTATTATAGTTCTAGCGATAATAACTTCATAATATGGGTAATAATGCATGTTATATTGAGAATAATATAAGTAATAAGTATAATTGTTACAGTTCTGGCGATAATAACTGCATTATATGGGTAATAATGCACGTTATATTGCTAATAATCTAAGTAATAAGTATAATTATTACAGTTCTAGCGATAATAACTGCATAATATGGGTAATAATGCATGTTATATTGATAATAATATAAGTAATAAGTATAATTATTACAGTTCTAGCGATAATAACTGCATTATATGGGTAATAATGCACGTTATATTGCTAACAATATAAGTAATAAGTATAATTATTACAGTTCTAGCGATAATAACTGCATTATATGGGTAAAAATGCATGTTATATTGATAATATTGGGAGTAATAAGTATATTTATTATGGTTCTAGAGATAATAACTGCATAATATGGGTAATAATGCATGTTATATTGATAATAATATAAGTAATAAGTATAATTATTACAGTTCTAGCGATAATAACTGCATAATATGGGTAATAATGCATGTTATATTGAGAATAATATAAGTAATAAGTATAATTATTACAGTTCTGGCGATAATAACTGCATTATATGGGTAATAATGCACGCTTTATTGCTAATAGTATAAGTAATAAGTATAATTATTACAGTTCTTGCGATAATACCTCCATTGTATGGGTAATAATGCATGTTATATTGATAATAATATAAGTAATAAGAATAATTATTACAGTTCTAGCGATAATAACTGCATTATATGGGTAATAATGCACGTTATATTGCTAGTAGTATAAGTAATAAGTATAATTATTACAGTTCTAGCGATAATAACTGCATAATATGGGTAATAATGCACGTTATATTGCTAATAATATAAGTAATGAGTACAATTATTACAGTTCTAGCGATAATAACTGCATTATATGGGTAATAATGCACGTTATATTGCTAATAATATAAGTAATAAGTATAATTATTACAGTTCTAGCGATAATAACTGCATTATATGGGTAATAATGCATGTTACATTGATAATATTGGGAGTAATAAGTGTATTTATTATAGTTCTAGCGATAATAACTGCATAATATGGGTAATAATGCATGTTATATTGATAATAATATAAGTAATAAGTATAATTATTACAGTTCTAGCAATAATACCTCCATTATATGGGTAATAATGCATGTTATATTGAGGATAATGAAAGTGATACGTATATTTATTATAGTTCTTGCGATAATAACTGCATCATATGGGTAATAATGCATGTTATATTGAGAATAATGTAAGTAATAAGTATAATTATTACAGTTCTGGCGATAATAACTGCATTATATGGGTAACAATGCACGTTATATTGCTAATAGTATAAGTAATAAGTATAATTATTACAGTTCTAGCAACAATACCTCCATTATATGGATAATAATGCATGTTATATTGATAATAATATAAGTAATAAGTATAATTATTACAGTTCTAGCGATAATAACTGCATTATATGGGTAATAATGCATGTTATATTGATAATATTGGGAGTAATAAGTATATTTATTATAGTTCTAGCGATAATAACTGCATAATATGGGTAATAATGCATGTTATATTGATAATAGTATAAGTAATAAGTATAATTATTACAGTTCTAGCGATAATAACTGCATTATATGGGTAATAATGCACGTTATATTGCTAATAGTATAAGTAATAAGTATAATTATTACAGTTCTAGCGATAATACCTCCATTATATGGGTAATAATGCATGTTATATTGATAATGATATAAGTAATGAGTACAATTATTACAGTTCTAGCGATAATAACTGCATTATATGGGTAATAATGCACGTTATATTGCTAATAATATAAGTAATAAGTATAATTATTACAGTTCTAGCGATAATAACTGCATTATATGGGTAATAATGCATGTTACATTGATAATATTGGGAGTAATAAGTGTATTTATTATAGTTCTAGCGATAATAACTGCATAATATGGGTAATAATGCATGTTATATTGATAATAATATAAGTAATAAGTATAATTATTACAGTTCTAGCAATAATACCTCCATTATATGGGTAATAATGCATGTTATATTGAGGATAATGAAAGTGATACGTATATTTATTATAGTTCTTGCGATAATAACTGCATCATATGGATAATAATGCATGTTATATTGAGAATAATGTAAGTAATAAGTATAATTATTACAGTTCTGGCGATAATAACTGCATTATATGGGTAATAATGCACGCTTTATTGCTAATAGTATAAGTAATAAGTATAATTATTACAGTTCTTGCGATAATACCTCCATTGTATGGGTAATAATGCATGTTATATTGATAATAATATAAGTAATAAGAATAATTATTACAGTTCTAGCGATAATAACTGCATTATATGGGTAATAATGCACGTTATATTGCTAGTAGTATAAGTAATAAGTATAATTATTACAGTTCTAGCGATAATAACTGCATAATATGGGTAATAATGCACGTTATATTGCTAATAATATAAGTAATGAGTACAATTATTACAGTTCTAGCGATAATAACTGCATTATATGGGTAATAATGCACGTTATATTGCTAATAATATAAGTAATAAGTATAATTATTACAGTTCTAGCGATAATAACTGCATTATATGGGTAATAATGCATGTTACATTGATAATATTGGGAGTAATAAGTGTATTTATTATAGTTCTAGCGATAATAACTGCATAATATGGGTAATAATGCATGTTATATTGATAATAATATAAGTAATAAGTATAATTATTACAGTTCTAGCAATAATACCTCCATTATATGGGTAATAATGCATGTTATATTGAGGATAATGAAAGTGATACGTATATTTATTATAGTTCTTGCGATAATAACTGCATCATATGGGTAATAATGCATGTTATATTGAGAATAATGTAAGTAATAAGTATAATTATTACAGTTCTGGCGATAATAACTGCATTATATGGGTAACAATGCACGTTATATTGCTAATAGTATAAGTAATAAGTATAATTATTACAGTTCTAGCAACAATACCTCCATTATATGGATAATAATGCATGTTATATTGATAATAATATAAGTAATAAGTATAATTATTACAGTTCTAGCGATAATAACTGCATTATATGGGTAATAATGCATGTTATATTGATAATATTGGGAGTAATAAGTATATTTATTATAGTTCTAGCGATAATAACTGCATAATATGGGTAATAATGCATGTTATATTGATAATAGTATAAGTAATAAGTATAATTATTACAGTTCTAGCGATAATAACTGCATTATATGGGTAATAATGCACGTTATATTGCTAATAGTATAAGTAATAAGTATAATTATTACAGTTCTAGCGATAATACCTCCATTATATGGGTAATAATGCATGTTATATTGATAATGATATAAGTAATGAGTACAATTATTACAGTTCTAGCGATAATAACTGCATTATATGGGTAATAATGCACGTTATATTGCTAATAATATAAGTAATAAGTATAATTATTACAGTTCTAGCGATAATAACTGCATTATATGGGTAATAATGCATGTTACATTGATAATATTGGGAGTAATAAGTGTATTTATTATAGTTCTAGCGATAATAACTGCATAATATGGGTAATAATGCATGCTATATTGATAATAATATAAGTAATAAGTATAATTATTACAGTTCTAGCAATAATACCTCTATTATATGGGTAATAATGCATGTTATATTGAGGATAATGAAAGTGATACGTATATTTATTATAGTTCTTGCGATAATAACTGCATCATATGGGTAATAATGCATGTTATATTGAGAATAATGTAAGTAATAAGTATAATTATTACAGTTCTGGCGATAATAACTGCATTATATGGGTAACAATGCACGTTATATTGCTAATAGTATAAGTAATAAGTATAATTATTACAGTTCTAGCAATAATACCTCCATTATATGGATAATAATGCATGTTATATTGATAATAATATAAGTAATAAGTATAATTATTACAGTTCTAGCGATAATAACTGCATTATATGGGTAATAATGCATGTTATATTGATAATATTGGGAGTAATAAGTATATTTATTATAGTTCTAGCGATAATAACTGCATAATATGGGTAATAATGCATGTTATATTGATAATAGTATAAGTAATAAGTATAATTATTACAGTTCTAGCGATAATAACTGCATTATATGGGTAATAATGCACGTTATATTGCTAATAGTATAAGTAATAAGTATAATTATTACAGTTCTAGCGATAATACCTCCATTATATGGGTAATAATGCATGTTATATTGATAATGATATAAGTAATAAGTATAATTATTACAGTTCTAGCGATAATAACTGCATTATATGGGTAATAATGCATGTTATATTGATGATAATGAAAGTAATACGTATATTTATTATAGTTCTAGCGATAATAACTTCATAATATGGGTAATAATGCATGTTATATTGATAATAATCTAAGTAATAAGTATAATTATTACAGTTCTAGCGACAGTAACTGCATTATATGGGTAATAATGCACGTTATATTGCTAACAATATAAGTAATAAGTATAATTATTACAGTTCTAAGGATAATAACTGCATTATATGGGTAATAATGCATGTTATATTGATGATAATGAAAGTAATACGTATATTTATTATAGTTCTAGCGATAATAACTTCATAATATGGGTAATAATGCATGTTATATTGAGAATAATATAAGTAATAAGTATAATTGTTACAGTTCTGGCGATAATAACTGCATTATATGGGTAATAATGCACGTTATATTGCTAATAATCTAAGTAATAAGTATAATTATTACAGTTCTAGCGATAATAACTGCATTATATGGGTAATAATGCATGTTGTATTGATAATAATATAAGTAATAAGTATAATTATTACAGTTCTAGCGATAATAACTGCATTATATGGGTAATAATGCATGTTATATTGATAATATTGGGAGTAATAAGTATATTTATTATAGTTCTAGCGATAATAACTGCATAATATGGGTAATAATGCATGTTATATTGATAATAGTATAAGTAATAAGTATAATTATTACAGTTCTAGCGATAATAACTGCATTATATGGGTAATAATGCACGTTATATTGCTAATAATATAAGTAATAAGTATAATTATTACAGTTCTAGCGATAATAACTGCATTATATGGGTAATAATGCATGTTACATTGATAATATTGGGAGTAATAAGTGTATTTATTATAGTTCTAGCGATAATAACTGCATAATATGGGTAATAATGCATGTTATATTGATAATAATATAAGTAATAAGTATAATTATTACAGTTCTAGCAATAATACCTCCATTATATGGGTAATAATGCATGTTATATTGAGGATAATGAAAGTGATACGTATATTTATTATAGTTCTTGCGATAATAACTGCATCATATGGGTAATAATGCATGTTATATTGAGAATAATGTAAGTAATAAGTATAATTATTACAGTTCTGGCGATAATAACTGCATTATATGGGTAACAATGCACGTTATATTGCTAATAGTATAAGTAATAAGTATAATTATTACAGTTCTAGCAATAATACCTCCATTATATGGATAATAATGCATGTTATATTGATAATAATATAAGTAATAAGTATAATTATTACAGTTCTAGCGATAATAACTGCATTATATGGGTAATAATGCATGTTATATTGATAATATTGGGAGTAATAAGTATATTTATTATAGTTCTAGCGATAATAACTGCATAATATGGGTAATAATGCATGTTATATTGATAATAGTATAAGTAATAAGTATAATTATTACAGTTCTAGCGATAATAACTGCATTATATGGGTAATAATGCACGTTATATTGCTAATAGTATAAGTAATAAGTATAATTATTACAGTTCTAGCGATAATACCTCCATTATATGGGTAATAATGCATGTTATATTGATAATATTGGGAGTAATAAGTATATTTATTATGGTTCTAGAGATAATAACTGCATAATATGGGTAATAATGCATGTTATATTGATAATAATATAAGTAATAAGTATAATTATTACAGTTCTGGCGATAATAACTGCATTATATGGGTAATAATGCACGCTTTATTGCTAATAGTATAAGTAATAAGTATAATTATTACAGTTCTTGCGATAATACCTCCATTGTATGGGTAATAATGCATGTTATATTGATAATAATATAAGTAATAAGAATAATTATTACAGTTCTAGCGATAATAACTGCATTATATGGGTAATAATGCACGTTATATTACTAGTAGTATAAGTAATAATTATAATTATTACAGTTCTAGCGATAATAACTGCATAATATGGGTAATAATGCACGTTATATTGCTAATAATATAAGTAATGAGTACAATTATTACAGTTCTAGCGATAATAACTGCATTATATGGGTAATAATGCACGTTATATTGCTAATAATGGGAGTAATAAGTGTATTTATTATAGTTCTAGCGATAATAACTGCATAATATGGGTAATAATGCATGTTATATTGATAATAATATAAGTAATAAGTATAATTATTACAGTTCTAGCAATAATACCTCCATTATATGGGTAATAATGCATGTTATATTGAGGATAATGAAAGTGATACGTATATTTATTATAGTTCTTGCGATAATAACTGCATCATATGGGTAATAATGCATGTTATATTGAGAATAATGTAAGTAATAAGTATAATTATTACAGTTCTGGCGATAATAACTGCATTATATGGGTAACAATGCACGTTATATTGCTAATAGTATAAGTAATAAGTATAATTATTACAGTTCTAGCAATAATACCTCCATTATATGGATAATAATGCATGTTATATTGATAATAATATAAGTAATAAGTATAATTATTACAGTTCTAGCGATAATAACTGCATTATATGGGTAATAATGCATGTTATATTGATAATATTGGGAGTAATAAGTATATTTATTATAGTTCTAGCGATAATAACTGCATAATATGGGTAATAATGCATGTTATATTGATAATAGTATAAGTAATAAGTATAATTATTACAGTTCTAGCGATAATAACTGCATTATATGGGTAATAATGCACGTTATATTGCTAATAGTATAAGTAATAAGTATAATTATTACAGTTCTAGCGATAATACCTCCAATATATGGGTAATAATGCATGTTATATTGATAATGATATAAGTAATGAGTACAATTATTACAGTTCTAGCGATAATAACTGCATTATATGGGTAATAATGCACGTTATATTGCTAATAATATAAGTAATAAGTATAATTATTACAGTTCTAGCGATAATAACTGCATTATATGGGTAATAATGCATGTTACATTGATAATATTGGGAGTAATAACTGTATTTATTATAGTTCTAGCGATAATAACTGCATAATATGGGTAATAATGCATGTTATATTGATAATAATATAAGTAATAAGTATAATTATTACAGTTCTAGCAATAATACCTCCATTATATGGATAATAATGCATGTTATATTGATAATAATATAAGTAATAAGTATAATTATTACAGTTCTAGCGATAATAACTGCATTATATGGGTAATAATGCATGTTATATTGATAATATTGGGAGTAATAAGTATATTTATTATAGTTCTAGCGATAATAACTGCATAATATGGGTAATAATGCATGTTATATTGATAATAGTATAAGTAATAAGTATAATTATTACAGTTCTAGCGATAATAACTGCATTATATGGGTAATAATGCACGTTATATTGCTAATAGTATAAGTAATAAGTATAATTATTACAGTTCTAGCGATAATACCTCCATTATATGGGTAATAATGCATGTTATATTGATAATGATATAAGTAATAAGTATAATTATTACAGTTCTAGCGATAATAACTGCATTATATGGGTAATAATGCATGTTATATTGATGATAATGAAAGTAATACGTATATTTATTATAGTTCTAGCGATAATAACTTCATAATATGGGTAATAATGCATGTTATATTGATAATAATCTAAGTAATAAGTATAATTATTACAGTTCTAGCGACAGTAACTGCATTATATGGGTAATAATGCACGTTATATTGCTAACAATATAAGTAATAAGTATAATTATTACAGTTCTAAGGATAATAACTGCATTATATGGGTAATAATGCATGTTATATTGATGATAATGAAAGTAATACGTATATTTATTATAGTTCTAGCGATAATAACTTCATAATATGGGTAATAATGCATGTTATATTGAGAATAATATAAGTATTAAGTATAATTGTTACAGTTCTGGCGATAATAACTGCATTATATGGGTAATAATGCACGTTATATTGCTAATAATCTAAGTAATAAGTATAATTATTACAGTTCTAGCGATAATAACTGCATTATATGGGTAATAATGCATGTTATATTGATAATAATATAAGTAATAAGTATAATTATTACAGTTCTAGCGATAATAACTGCATTATATGGGTAATAATGCATGTTATATTGATAATATTGGGAGTAATAAGTATATTTATTATAGTTCTAGCGATAATAACTGCATAATATGGGTAATAATGCATGTTATATTGATAATAGTATAAGTAATAAGTATAATTATTACAGTTCTAGCGATAATAACTGCATTATATGGGTAATAATGCACGTTATATTGCTAATAATATAAGTAATAAGTATAATTATTACAGTTCTAGCGATAATAACTGCATTATATGGGTAATAATGCATGTTACATTGATAATATTGGGAGTAATAAGTGTATTTATTATAGTTCTAGCGATAATAACTGCATAATATGGGTAATAATGCATGTTATATTGATAATAATATAAGTAATAAGTATAATTATTACAGTTCTAGCAATAATACCTCCATTATATGGGTAATAATGCATGTTATATTGAGGATAATGAAAGTGATACGTATATTTATTATAGTTCTTGCGATAATAACTGCATCATATGGGTAATAATGCATGTTATATTGAGAATAATGTAAGTAATAAGTATAATTATTACAGTTCTGGCGATAATAACTGCATTATATGGGTAACAATGCACGTTATATTGCTAATAGTATAAGTAATAAGTATAATTATTACAGTTCTAGCAATAATACCTCCATTATATGGATAATAATGCATGTTATATTGATAATAATATAAGTAATAAGTATAATTATTACAGCTCTAGCGATAATAACTGCATTATATGGGTAATAATGCATGTTATATTGATAATATTGGGAGTAATAAGTATATTTATTATAGTTCTAGCGATAATAACTGCATAATATGGGTAATAATGCATGTTATATTGATAATAGTATAAGTAATAAGTATAATTATTACAGTTCTAGCGATAATAACTGCATTATATGGGTAATAATGCACGTTATATTGCTAATAGTATAAGTAATAAGTATAATTATTACAGTTCTAGCGATAATACCTCCATTATATGGGTAATAATGCATGTTATATTGATAATATTGGGAGTAATAAGTATATTTATTATGGTTCTAGAGATAATAACTGCATAATATGGGTAATAATGCATGTTATATTGATAATAATATAAGTAATAAGTATAATTATTACAGTTCTAGCGATAATAACTGCATAATATGGGTAATAATGCATGTTATATTGAGAATAATATAAGTAATAAGTATAATTATTACAGTTCTGGCGATAATAACTGCATTATATGGGTAATAATGCACGCTTTATTGCTAATAGTATAAGTAATAAGTATAATTATTACAGTTCTTGCGATAATACCTCCATTGTATGGGTAATAATGCATGTTATATTGATAATAATATAAGTAATAAGAATAATTATTACAGTTCTAGCGATAATAACTGCATTATATGGGTAATAATGCACGTTATATTGCTAGTAGTATAAGTAATAATTATAATTATTACAGTTCTAGCGATAATAACTGCATAATATGGGTAATAATGCACGTTATATTGCTAATAATATAAGTAATAAGTATAATTATTACAGTTCTAGCGATAATAACTGCATTATATGTGTAATAATGCATGTTACATTGATAATATTGGGAGTAATAAGTGTATTTATTATAGTTCTAGCGATAATAACTGCATAATATGGGTAATAATGCATGTTATATTGATAATAATATAAGTAATAAGTATAATTATTACAGTTCTAGCAATAATACCTCCATTATATGGGTAATAATGCATGTTATATTGAGGATAATGAAAGTGATACGTATATTTATTATAGTTCTTGCGATAATAACTGCATCATATGGGTAATAATGCATGTTATATTGAGAATAATGTAAGTAATAAGTATAATTATTACAGTTCTGGCGATAGTAACTGCATTATATGGGTAACAATGCACGTTATATTGCTAATAGTATAAGTAATAAGTATAATTATTACAGTTCTAGCAATAATACCTCCATTATATGGATAATAATGCATGTTATATTGATAATAATATAAGTAATAAGTATAATTATTACAGTTCTAGCGATAATAACTGCATTATATGGGTAATAATGCATGTTATATTGATAATATTGGGAGTAATAAGTATATTTATTATAGTTCTAGCGATAATAACTGCATAATATGGGTAATAATGCATGTTACATTGATAATATTGGGAGTAATAAGTGTATTTATTATAGTTCTAGCGATAATAACTGCATAATATGGGTAATAATGCATGTTATATTGATAATAATATAAGTAATAAGTATAATTATTACAGTTCTAGCAATAATACCTCCATTATATGGATAATAATGCATGTTATATTGATAATAATATAAGTAATAAGTATAATTATTACAGTTCTAGCGATAATAACTGCATTATATGGGTAATAATGCATGTTATATTGATAATATTGGGAGTAATAAGTATATTTATTATAGTTCTAGCGATAATAACTGCATAATATGGGTAATAATGCATGTTACATTGATAATATTGGGAGTAATAAGTGTATTTATTATAGTTCTAGCGATAATAACTGCATAATATGGGTAATAATGCATGTTATATTGATAATAATATAAGTAATAAGTATAATTATTACAGTTCTAGCAATAATACCTCCATTATATGGGTAATAATGCATGTTATATTGAGGATAATGAAAGTGATACGTATATTTATTATAGTTCTTGCGATAATAACTGCATCATATGGGTAATAATGCATGTTATATTGAGAATAATGTAAGTAATAAGTATAATTATTACAGTTCTGGCGATAATAACTGCATTATATGGGTAACAATGCACGTTATATTGCTAATAGTATAAGTAATAAGTATAATTATTACAGTTCTAGCAATAATACCTCCATTATATGGATAATAATGCATGTTATATTGATAATAATATAAGTAATAAGTATAATTATTACAGTTCTAGCGATAATAACTGCATTATATGGGTAATAATGCATGTTATATTGATAATATTGGGAGTAATAAGTATATTTATTATAGTTCTAGCGATAATAACTGCATAATATGGGTAATAATGCATGTTATATTGATAATAGTATAAGTAATAAGTATAATTATTACAGTTCTAGCGATAATAACTGCGTTATATGGGTAATAATGCACGTTATATTGCTAATAGTATAAGTAATAAGTATAATTATTACAGTTCTAGCGATAATACCTCCATTATATGGGTAATAATGCGTGTTATATTGATAATGATATAAGTAATAAGTATAATTATTACAGTTCTAGCGATAATAACTGCATTATATGGGTAATAATGCATGTTATATTGATGATAATGAAAGTAATACGTATATTTATTATAGTTCTAGCGATAATAACTTCATAATATGGGTAATAATGCATGTTATATTGATAATAATCTAAGTAATAAGTATAATTATTACAGTTCTAGCGACAATAACTGCATTATATGGGTAATAATGCACGTTATATTGCTAACAATATAAGTAATAAGTATAATTATTACAGTTCTAAGGATAATAACTGCATTATATGGGTAATAATGCATGTTATATTGATGATAATGAAAGTAATACGTATATTTATTATAGTTCTAGCGATAATAACTTCATAATATGGGTAATAATGCATGTTATATTGAGAATAATATAAGTAATAAGTATAATTGTTACAGTTCTGGCGATAATAACTGCATTATATGGGTAATAATGCACGTTATATTGCTAATAATCTAAGTAATAAGTATAATTATTACAGTTCTAGCGATAATAACTGCATTATATGGGTAATAATGCATGTTATATTGATAATAATATAAGTAATAAGTATAATTATTACAGTTCTAGCGATAATAACTGCATTATATGGGTAATAATGCATGTTATATTGATAATATTGGGAGTAATAAGTATATTTATTATAGTTCTAGCGATAATAACTGCATAATATGGGTAATAATGCATGTTATATTGATAATAGTATAAGTAATAAGTATAATTATTACAGTTCTAGCGATAATAACTGCATTATATGGGTAATAATGCAGGTTATATTGCTAATAATATAAGTAATAAGTATAATTATTACAGTTCTAGCGATAATAACTGCATTATATGGGTAATAATGCATGTTATATTGATAATATCGGGAGTAATAAGTATAATTATTATAGTTCTAGCGGTAATAATAGTAAAATATGGCAAATAGTGCATGTTATGTTGAATATAATAAAAGTAATAAATATATTTATTACAGTTCTATCGATAATAACTGCATAATATGGGTAATAATGCATGTTATATTGATGATAATAAAAGTAATACGTATATTTATTATAGTTCTAGCGATAATAACTGCATAATATGGGTAATAATGCACGTTATATTGATAATAATCTAAGTAATAAGTATAATTATTACAGTTCTAGCGATAATAACTGCATTACATGGGTAATAATGCACGTTATATTGCTAACAATATAAGTAATAAGTATAATTATTACAGTTCTAGCGATAATAACTGCATTATATGGGTAATAATGCATGTTATATTGATGATAATGAAAGTAATACGTATATTTATTATAGTTCTAGCGACAATAACTGCATAATATGGGTATTAATGCATGTTGTATTGAGAATAATATAAGTAATAAGTATAATTATTACAGTTCTGGCGATAATAACTGCTTTATATGGGTAATAATGCACGTTATATTGCTAATAGTATAAGTAATAAGTATAATTATTACAGTTCTAGCGATAATACCTCCATTATATGGGTAATAATGCATGTTATATTGATAATGATATATGTAATAAGTATAATTATTACAGTTCTAGCGATAATAACTGCATAATATGGGTAATAATGCACGTTATATTGCTAATAATATAAGTAATGAGTACAATTATTACAGTTCTAGCGATAATAACTGCATTATTTGGGAAACAATGCATGTTATATTGATAATAACATAAGTAATAAGTATAATTATTACAGTCCTAGCCATAATAACTGCATTATATGGGTAATAATGCATGTTATATTGATAATATCGGGAGTAATAAGTATAATTATTATAGTTCTAGCGATAATAATAGTAAAATATGGCAAATAGTGCATGTTATATTGATAATAATAAAAGTAACAAATATATTTATTACAGTTCTATCGATAATAACTGCATAATATGGGTAATAATGCATGTTATATTGATGATAATAAAAGTAATACGTATATTTATTATAGTTCTAGCGATAATAACTGAATAATATGGGTAATAATGCATGTTATATTGATAATAATCTAAGTAATAAGTTTAATTATTACAGTTCTAGCGATAATAACTGCATTATATGGGTAATAATGCACGTTATATTGCTAACAATATAAGTAATAAGTATAATTATTACAGTTCTAAGGATAATAACTGCATTATATGGGTAATAATGCATGTTATATTGATGATAATGAAAGTAATACGTATATTTATTATAGTTCTAGCGATAATAACTTCATAATATGGGTAATAATGCATGTTATATTGAGAATAATATAAGTAATAAGTATAATTGTTACAGTTCTGGCGATAATAACTGCATTATATGGGTAATAATGCACGTTATATTGCTAATAATCTAAGTAATAAGTATAATTATTACAGTTCTAGCGATAATAACTGCATTATATGGGTAATAATGCATGTTATATTGATAATAATATAAGTAATAAGTATAATTATTACAGTTCTAGCGATAATAACTGCATTATATGGGTAATAATGCATGTTATATTGATAATATTGGGAGTAATAAGTATATTTATTATAGTTCTAGCGATAATAACTGCATAATATGGGTAATAATGCATGTTATATTGATAATAGTATAAGTAATAAGTATAATTATTACAGTTCTAGCGATAATAACTGCATTATATGGGTAATAATGCACGTTATATTGCTAATAATATAAGTAATAAGTATAATTATTACAGTTCTAGCGATAATAACTGCATTATATGGGTAATAATGCATGTTATATTGATAATATCGGGAGTAATAAGTATAATTATTATAGTTCTAGCGGTAATAATAGTAAAATATGGCAAATAGTGCATGTTATGTTGAATATAATAAAAGTAATAAATATATTTATTACAGTTCTATCGATAATAACTGCATAATATGGGTAATAATGCATGTTATATTGATGATAATAAAAGTAATACGTATATTTATTATAGTTCTAGCGATAATAACTGCATAATATGGGTAATAATGCACGTTATATTGATAATAATCTAAGTAATAAGTATAATTATTACAGTTCTAGCGATAATAACTGCATTACATGGGTAATAATGCACGTTATATTGCTAACAATATAAGTAATAAGTATAATTATTACAGTTCTAGCGATAATAACTGCATTATATGGGTAATAATGCATGTTATATTGATGATAATGAAAGTAATACGTATATTTATTATAGTTCTAGCGATAATAACTGCATAATATGGGTATTAATGCATGTTGTATTGAGAATAATATAAGTAATAAGTATAATTATTACAGTTCTGGCGATAATAACTGCTTTATATGGGTAATAATGCACGTTATATTGCTAATAGTATAAGTAATAAGTATAATTATTACAGTTCTAGCGATAATACCTCCATTATATGGGTAATAATGCATGTTATATTGATAATGATATATGTAATAAGTATAATTATTACAGTTCTAGCGATAATAACTGCATAATATGGGTAATAATGCACGTTATATTGCTAATAATATAAGTAATGAGTACAATTATTACAGTTCTAGCGATAATAACTGCATTATTTGGGAAACAATGCATGTTATATTGATAATAACATAAGTAATAAGTATAATTATTACAGTCCTAGCCATAATAACTGCATTATATGGGTAATAATGCATGTTATATTGATAATATCGGGAGTAATAAGTATAATTATTATAGTTCTAGCGATAATAATAGTAAAATATGGCAAATAGTGCATGTTATATTGATAATAATAAAAGTAACAAATATATTTATTACAGTTCTATCGATAATAACTGCATAATATGGGTAATAATGCATGTTATATTGATGATAATAAAAGTAATACGTATATTTATTATAGTTCTAGCGATAATAACTGAATAATATGGGTAATAATGCATGTTATATTGATAATAATCTAAGTAATAAGTTTAATTATTACAGTTCTAGCGATAATAACTGCATTATATGGGTAATAATGCACGTTATATTGCTAACAATATAAGTAATAAGTATAATTATTACAGTTCTAGCGATAATAACTGTATTATATGGGTAATAATGCATGTTATATTGATAATATCGGGAGTAATAGGTATAATTATTATAGTTCTAGCGATAATAACTGCATAATATGGGTAATAATGCATGTTATATTGAGAATAATATAAGTAATAAGTATAATTATTACAGTTCTGGCGATAATAACTGCATTATATGGGTAACAATGCACGTTATATTGCTAATAGTATAAGTAATAAGTATAATTATTACAGTTCTAGCAATAATATCTCCATTATATGGGTAATAATGCATGTTATGTTGATAATAATATAAGTAATAAGTATAATTATTACAGTTCTAGCGATAATAACTGCATTATATGCGTAATAAGGCATGTTATATTGATAATATCGGGAGTAATAAGTATAATTATTATAGTTCTAGCGATAATAATAGTAAAATATGGCAAATAGTGCAAGTTATATTGATGATAATGAAAGTAGTAAGTATATTTATTACAGTTCTAGCGATAATAACTGCATTATATGCGTAATAAGGCATGTTATATTGATAATATCGGGAGTAATAAGTATAATTATTATAGTTCTAGCGATAATAATAGTAAAATATGGCTAATAGTGCATGATATATTGATAATAGTAAAAGTAATAAGTATAATTATTACAGTTCTGGCGATAATAACTGCATTATATGGGTAATAATGCACGTTATATTGCTAATAGTATAAGTAATAAGTATAATTATTACAGTTCTAGCGATAATACCTCCATTATATGGGTAATAATGCATGTTATATTGATAGTGATATAAGTAATAAGTATAATTATTACAGTTCTAGCGATAATAACTGCATAATATGGGTAATAATGCACGTTATATTGCTAATAATATAAGTAATGAGTATAATTATTACAGTTCTAGCGATAATAACTGCATTATATGGGTAATAATGCATGTTATATTGATAATAATATAAGTAATAAGTATAATTATTACAGTTCTAGCGATAATAACTGCATAATATGGGTAATAATGCATGTTATATTGATAATAATATAAGTAATAAGTATAATTATTACAGTTCTAGCGATAATAACTGCATTATATGGGTAATAATGCATGTTATATTGATAATATCGGGAGTAATAAGTATAATTATTATAGTTCTAGCGATAATAATAGTAAAATATGGCAAATAGTGCATGTTATATTGATAATAGTAAAAGTAACAAATATATTTATTACAGTTCTATCGATAATAACTGCATAATATGGGTAATAATGCATGTTATATTGATGATAATAAAAGTAATACGTATATTTATTATAGTTCTAGCGATAATAACTGCATAATATGGGTAATAATGCATGTTATATTGAGAATAATATAAGTAATAAGTATAATTATTACAGTTCTGGCGATAATAACTGCATAATATGGGTAATAATGCACGTTATATTGCTAATAATATAAGTAATGAGTACAATTATTACAGTTCTAGCGATAATAACTGCATTATATGGGTAATAATGCATGTTATATTGATAATATCGGGAGTAATAAGTATAATTATTATAGTTCTAGCGATAATAATAGTAAAATATGGCAAATAGTGCATGTTATATTGATAATAGTAAAAGTAACAAATATATTTATTACAGTTCTATCGATAATAACTGCATAATATGGGTAATAATGCATGTTATATTGATGATAATAAAAGTAATACGTATATTTATTATAGTTCTAGCGATAATAACTGCATAATATGGGTAATAATGCATGTTATATTGAGAATAATATAAGTAATAAGTATAATTATTACAGTTCTGGCGATAATAACTGCATAATATGGGTAATAATGCACGTTATATTGCTAATAATATAAGTAATGAGTACAATTATTACAGTTCTAGCGATAATAACTGCATTATATGGGTAATAATGCACGTTATATTGCTAATAATATAAGTAATAAGTATAATTATTACAGTTCTAGCGATAATAACTGCATTATATGTGTAATAATGCATGTTACATTGATAATATTGGGAGTAATAAGTGTATTTATTATAGTTCTAGCGATAATAACTGCATAATATGGGTAATAATGCATGTTATATTGATAATAATATAAGTAATAAGTATAATTATTACAGTTCTAGCGATAATAACTGCATTATATGGGTAATAATGCATGTTATATTGATAATATCGGGAGTAATAAGTATAATTATTATAGTTCTAGCGATAATAATAGTAAAATATGGCAAATAGTGCATGTTATATTGATAATAGTAAAAGTAACAAATATATTTATTACAGTTCTATCGATAATAACTGCATAATATGGGTAATAATGCATGTTATATTGATGATAATAAAAGTAATACGTATATTTATTATAGTTCTAGCGATAATAACTGCATAATATGGGTAATAATGCATGTTATATTGAGAATAATATAAGTAATAAGTATAATTATTACAGTTCTGGCGATAATAACTGCATAATATGGGTAATAATGCACGTTATATTGCTAATAATATAAGTAATGAGTACAATTATTACAGTTCTAGCGATAATAACTGCATTATATGGGTAATAATGCATGTTATATTGATAATATCGGGAGTAATAAGTATAATTATTATAGTTCTAGCGATAATAATAGTAAAATATGGCAAATAGTGCATGTTATATTGATAATAGTAAAAGTAACAAATATATTTATTACAGTTCTATCGATAATAACTGCATAATATGGGTAATAATGCATGTTATATTGATGATAATAAAAGTAATACGTATATTTATTATAGTTCTAGCGATAATAACTGCATAATATGGGTAATAATGCATGTTATATTGAGAATAATATAAGTAATAAGTATAATTATTACAGTTCTGGCGATAATAACTGCATAATATGGGTAATAATGCACGTTATATTGCTAATAATATAAGTAATGAGTACAATTATTACAGTTCTAGCGATAATAACTGCATTATATGGGTAATAATGCACGTTATATTGCTAATAATATAAGTAATAAGTATAATTATTACAGTTCTAGCGATAATAACTGCATTATATGTGTAATAATGCATGTTACATTGATAATATTGGGAGTAATAAGTGTATTTATTATAGTTCTAGCGATAATAACTGCATAATATGGGTAATAATGCATGTTATATTGATAATAATATAAGTAATAAGAATAATTATTACAGTTCTAGCGATAATAACTGCATTATATGGGTAATAATGCACGTTATATTACTAGTAGTATAAGTAATAATTATAATTATTACAGTTCTAGCGATAATAACTGCATAATATGGGTAATAATGCACGTTATATTGCTAATAATATAAGTAATGAGTACAATTATTACAGTTCTAGCGATAATAACTGCATTATATGGGTAATAATGCACGTTATATTGCTAATAATATAAGTAATAAGTATAATTATTACAGTTCTAGCGATAATAACTGCATTATATGTGTAATAATGCATGTTACATTGATAATATTGGGAGTAATAAGTGTATTTATTATAGTTCTAGCGATAATAACTGCATAATATGGGTAATAATGCATGTTATATTGATAATAATATAAGTAATAAGTATAATTATTACAGTTCTAGCAATAATACCTCCATTATATGGGTAATAATGCATGTTATATTGAGGATAATGAAAGTGATACGTATATTTATTATAGTTCTTGCGATAATAACTGCATCATATGGGTAATAATGCATGTTATATTGAGAATAATGTAAGTAATAAGTATAATTATTACAGTTCTGGCGATAATAACTGCATTATATGGGTAACAATGCACGTTATATTGCTAATAGTATAAGTAATAAGTATAATTATTACAGTTCTAGCAATAATACCTCCATTATATGGATAATAATGCATGTTATATTGATAATAATATAAGTAATAAGTATAATTATTACAGTTCTAGCGATAATAACTGCATTATATGGGTAATAATGCATGTTATATTGATAATATTGGGAGTAATAAGTATATTTATTATAGTTCTAGCGATAATAACTGCATAATATGGGTAATAATGCATGTTATATTGATAATAGTATAAGTAATAAGTATAATTATTACAGTTCTAGCGATAATAACTGCATTATATGGGTAATAATGCACGTTATATTGCTAATAGTATAAGTAATAAGTATAATTATTACAGTTCTAGCGATAATACCTCCAATATATGGGTAATAATGCATGTTATATTGATAATGATATAAGTAATGAGTACAATTATTACAGTTCTAGCGATAATAACTGCATTATATGGGTAATAATGCACGTTATATTGCTAATAATATAAGTAATAAGTATAATTATTACAGTTCTAGCGATAATAACTGCATTATATGGGTAATAATGCATGTTACATTGATAATATTGGGAGTAATAACTGTATTTATTATAGTTCTAGCGATAATAACTGCATAATATGGGTAATAATGCATGTTATATTGATAATAATATAAGTAATAAGTATAATTATTACAGTTCTAGCAATAATACCTCCATTATATGGATAATAATGCATGTTATATTGATAATAATATAAGTAATAAGTATAATTATTACAGTTCTAGCGATAATAACTGCATTATATGGGTAATAATGCATGTTATATTGATAATATTGGGAGTAATAAGTATATTTATTATAGTTCTAGCGATAATAACTGCATAATATGGGTAATAATGCATGTTATATTGATAATAGTATAAGTAATAAGTATAATTATTACAGTTCTAGCGATAATAACTGCATTATATGGGTAATAATGCACGTTATATTGCTAATAGTATAAGTAATAAGTATAATTATTACAGTTCTAGCGATAATACCTCCATTATATGGGTAATAATGCATGTTATATTGATAATGATATAAGTAATGAGTACAATTATTACAGTTCTAGCGATAATAACTGCATTATATGGGTAATAATGCACGTTATATTGCTAATAATATAAGTAATAAGTATAATTATTACAGTTCTAGCGATAATAACTGCATTATATGGGTAATAATGCATGTTACATTGATAATATTGGGAGTAATAAGTGTATTTATTATAGTTCTAGCGATAATAACTGCATAATATGGGTAATAATGCATGTTATATTGATAATAATATAAGTAATAAGTATAATTATTACAGTTCTAGCAATAATACCTCCATTATATGGGTAATAATGCATGTTATATTGAGGATAATGAAAGTGATACGTATATTTATTATAGTTCTTGCGATAATAACTGCATCATATGGGTAATAATGCATGTTATATTGAGAATAATGTAAGTAATAAGTATAATTATTACAGTTCTGGCGATAATAACTGCATTATATGGGTAACAATGCACGTTATATTGCTAATAGTATAAGTAATAAGTATAATTATTACAGTTCTAGCAATAATACCTCCATTATATGGATAATAATGCATGTTATATTGATAATAATATAAGTAATAAGTATAATTATTACAGTTCTAGCGATAATAACTGCATTATATGGGTAATAATGCATGTTATATTGATAATATTGGGAGTAATAAGTATATTTATTATAGTTCTAGCGATAATAACTGCATAATATGGGTAATAATGCATGTTATATTGATAATAGTATAAGTAATAAGTATAATTATTACAGTTCTAGCGATAATAACTGCATTATATGGGTAATAATGCACGTTATATTGCTAATAGTATAAGTAATAAGTATAATTATTACAGTTCTAGCGATAATACCTCCATTATATGGGTAATAATGCATGTTATATTGATAATGATATAAGTAATAAGTATAATTATTACAGTTCTAGCGATAATAACTGCATTATATGGGTAATAATGCATGTTATATTGATGATAATGAAAGTAATACGTATATTTATTATAGTTCTAGCGATAATAACTTCATAATATGGGTAATAATGCATGTTATATTGATAATAATCTAAGTAATAAGTATAATTATTACAGTTCTAGCGACAGTAACTGCATTATATGGGTAATAATGCACGTTATATTGCTAACAATATAAGTAATAAGTATAATTATTACAGTTCTAAGGATAATAACTGCATTATATGGGTAATAATGCATGTTATATTGATGATAATGAAAGTAATACGTATATTTATTATAGTTCTAGCGATAATAACTTCATAATATGGGTAATAATGCATGTTATATTGAGAATAATATAAGTATTAAGTATAATTGTTACAGTTCTGGCGATAATAACTGCATTATATGGGTAATAATGCACGTTATATTGCTAATAATCTAAGTAATAAGTATAATTATTACAGTTCTAGCGATAATAACTGCATTATATGGGTAATAATGCATGTTATATTGATAATAATATAAGTAATAAGTATAATTATTACAGTTCTAGCGATAATAACTGCATTATATGGGTAATAATGCATGTTATATTGATAATATTGGGAGTAATAAGTATATTTATTATAGTTCTAGCGATAATAACTGCATAATATGGGTAATAATGCATGTTATATTGATAATAGTATAAGTAATAAGTATAATTATTACAGTTCTAGCGATAATAACTGCATTATATGGGTAATAATGCACGTTATATTGCTAATAATATAAGTAATAAGTATAATTATTACAGTTCTAGCGATAATAACTGCATTATATGGGTAATAATGCATGTTACATTGATAATATTGGGAGTAATAAGTGTATTTATTATAGTTCTAGCGATAATAACTGCATAATATGGGTAATAATGCATGTTATATTGATAATAATATAAGTAATAAGTATAATTATTACAGTTCTAGCAATAATACCTCCATTATATGGGTAATAATGCATGTTATATTGAGGATAATGAAAGTGATACGTATATTTATTATAGTTCTTGCGATAATAACTGCATCATATGGGTAATAATGCATGTTATATTGAGAATAATGTAAGTAATAAGTATAATTATTACAGTTCTGGCGATAATAACTGCATTATATGGGTAACAATGCACGTTATATTGCTAATAGTATAAGTAATAAGTATAATTATTACAGTTCTAGCAATAATACCTCCATTATATGGATAATAATGCATGTTATATTGATAATAATATAAGTAATAAGTATAATTATTACAGCTCTAGCGATAATAACTGCATTATATGGGTAATAATGCATGTTATATTGATAATATTGGGAGTAATAAGTATATTTATTATAGTTCTAGCGATAATAACTGCATAATATGGGTAATAATGCATGTTATATTGATAATAGTATAAGTAATAAGTATAATTATTACAGTTCTAGCGATAATAACTGCATTATATGGGTAATAATGCACGTTATATTGCTAATAGTATAAGTAATAAGTATAATTATTACAGTTCTAGCGATAATACCTCCATTATATGGGTAATAATGCATGTTATATTGATAATATTGGGAGTAATAAGTATATTTATTATGGTTCTAGAGATAATAACTGCATAATATGGGTAATAATGCATGTTATATTGATAATAATATAAGTAATAAGTATAATTATTACAGTTCTAGCGATAATAACTGCATAATATGGGTAATAATGCATGTTATATTGAGAATAATATAAGTAATAAGTATAATTATTACAGTTCTGGCGATAATAACTGCATTATATGGGTAATAATGCACGCTTTATTGCTAATAGTATAAGTAATAAGTATAATTATTACAGTTCTTGCGATAATACCTCCATTGTATGGGTAATAATGCATGTTATATTGATAATAATATAAGTAATAAGAATAATTATTACAGTTCTAGCGATAATAACTGCATTATATGGGTAATAATGCACGTTATATTGCTAGTAGTATAAGTAATAATTATAATTATTACAGTTCTAGCGATAATAACTGCATAATATGGGTAATAATGCACGTTATATTGCTAATAATATAAGTAATAAGTATAATTATTACAGTTCTAGCGATAATAACTGCATTATATGTGTAATAATGCATGTTACATTGATAATATTGGGAGTAATAAGTGTATTTATTATAGTTCTAGCGATAATAACTGCATAATATGGGTAATAATGCATGTTATATTGATAATAATATAAGTAATAAGTATAATTATTACAGTTCTAGCAATAATACCTCCATTATATGGGTAATAATGCATGTTATATTGAGGATAATGAAAGTGATACGTATATTTATTATAGTTCTTGCGATAATAACTGCATCATATGGGTAATAATGCATGTTATATTGAGAATAATGTAAGTAATAAGTATAATTATTACAGTTCTGGCGATAGTAACTGCATTATATGGGTAACAATGCACGTTATATTGCTAATAGTATAAGTAATAAGTATAATTATTACAGTTCTAGCAATAATACCTCCATTATATGGATAATAATGCATGTTATATTGATAATAATATAAGTAATAAGTATAATTATTACAGTTCTAGCGATAATAACTGCATTATATGGGTAATAATGCATGTTATATTGATAATATTGGGAGTAATAAGTATATTTATTATAGTTCTAGCGATAATAACTGCATAATATGGGTAATAATGCATGTTACATTGATAATATTGGGAGTAATAAGTGTATTTATTATAGTTCTAGCGATAATAACTGCATAATATGGGTAATAATGCATGTTATATTGATAATAATATAAGTAATAAGTATAATTATTACAGTTCTAGCAATAATACCTCCATTATATGGATAATAATGCATGTTATATTGATAATAATATAAGTAATAAGTATAATTATTACAGTTCTAGCGATAATAACTGCATTATATGGGTAATAATGCATGTTATATTGATAATATTGGGAGTAATAAGTATATTTATTATAGTTCTAGCGATAATAACTGCATAATATGGGTAATAATGCATGTTACATTGATAATATTGGGAGTAATAAGTGTATTTATTATAGTTCTAGCGATAATAACTGCATAATATGGGTAATAATGCATGTTATATTGATAATAATATAAGTAATAAGTATAATTATTACAGTTCTAGCAATAATACCTCCATTATATGGGTAATAATGCATGTTATATTGAGGATAATGAAAGTGATACGTATATTTATTATAGTTCTTGCGATAATAACTGCATCATATGGGTAATAATGCATGTTATATTGAGAATAATGTAAGTAATAAGTATAATTATTACAGTTCTGGCGATAATAACTGCATTATATGGGTAACAATGCACGTTATATTGCTAATAGTATAAGTAATAAGTATAATTATTACAGTTCTAGCAATAATACCTCCATTATATGGATAATAATGCATGTTATATTGATAATAATATAAGTAATAAGTATAATTATTACAGTTCTAGCGATAATAACTGCATTATATGGGTAATAATGCATGTTATATTGATAATATTGGGAGTAATAAGTATATTTATTATAGTTCTAGCGATAATAACTGCATAATATGGGTAATAATGCATGTTATATTGATAATAGTATAAGTAATAAGTATAATTATTACAGTTCTAGCGATAATAACTGCGTTATATGGGTAATAATGCACGTTATATTGCTAATAGTATAAGTAATAAGTATAATTATTACAGTTCTAGCGATAATACCTCCATTATATGGGTAATAATGCGTGTTATATTGATAATGATATAAGTAATAAGTATAATTATTACAGTTCTAGCGATAATAACTGCATTATATGGGTAATAATGCATGTTATATTGATGATAATGAAAGTAATACGTATATTTATTATAGTTCTAGCGATAATAACTTCATAATATGGGTAATAATGCATGTTATATTGATAATAATCTAAGTAATAAGTATAATTATTACAGTTCTAGCGACAATAACTGCATTATATGGGTAATAATGCACGTTATATTGCTAACAATATAAGTAATAAGTATAATTATTACAGTTCTAAGGATAATAACTGCATTATATGGGTAATAATGCATGTTATATTGATGATAATGAAAGTAATACGTATATTTATTATAGTTCTAGCGATAATAACTTCATAATATGGGTAATAATGCATGTTATATTGAGAATAATATAAGTAATAAGTATAATTGTTACAGTTCTGGCGATAATAACTGCATTATATGGGTAATAATGCACGTTATATTGCTAATAATCTAAGTAATAAGTATAATTATTACAGTTCTAGCGATAATAACTGCATTATATGGGTAATAATGCATGTTATATTGATAATAATATAAGTAATAAGTATAATTATTACAGTTCTAGCGATAATAACTGCATTATATGGGTAATAATGCATGTTATATTGATAATATTGGGAGTAATAAGTATATTTATTATAGTTCTAGCGATAATAACTGCATAATATGGGTAATAATGCATGTTATATTGATAATAGTATAAGTAATAAGTATAATTATTACAGTTCTAGCGATAATAACTGCATTATATGGGTAATAATGCAGGTTATATTGCTAATAATATAAGTAATAAGTATAATTATTACAGTTCTAGCGATAATAACTGCATTATATGGGTAATAATGCATGTTATATTGATAATATCGGGAGTAATAAGTATAATTATTATAGTTCTAGCGGTAATAATAGTAAAATATGGCAAATAGTGCATGTTATGTTGAATATAATAAAAGTAATAAATATATTTATTACAGTTCTATCGATAATAACTGCATAATATGGGTAATAATGCATGTTATATTGATGATAATAAAAGTAATACGTATATTTATTATAGTTCTAGCGATAATAACTGCATAATATGGGTAATAATGCACGTTATATTGATAATAATCTAAGTAATAAGTATAATTATTACAGTTCTAGCGATAATAACTGCATTACATGGGTAATAATGCACGTTATATTGCTAACAATATAAGTAATAAGTATAATTATTACAGTTCTAGCGATAATAACTGCATTATATGGGTAATAATGCATGTTATATTGATGATAATGAAAGTAATACGTATATTTATTATAGTTCTAGCGACAATAACTGCATAATATGGGTATTAATGCATGTTGTATTGAGAATAATATAAGTAATAAGTATAATTATTACAGTTCTGGCGATAATAACTGCTTTATATGGGTAATAATGCACGTTATATTGCTAATAGTATAAGTAATAAGTATAATTATTACAGTTCTAGCGATAATACCTCCATTATATGGGTAATAATGCATGTTATATTGATAATGATATATGTAATAAGTATAATTATTACAGTTCTAGCGATAATAACTGCATAATATGGGTAATAATGCACGTTATATTGCTAATAATATAAGTAATGAGTACAATTATTACAGTTCTAGCGATAATAACTGCATTATTTGGGAAACAATGCATGTTATATTGATAATAACATAAGTAATAAGTATAATTATTACAGTCCTAGCCATAATAACTGCATTATATGGGTAATAATGCATGTTATATTGATAATATCGGGAGTAATAAGTATAATTATTATAGTTCTAGCGATAATAATAGTAAAATATGGCAAATAGTGCATGTTATATTGATAATAATAAAAGTAACAAATATATTTATTACAGTTCTATCGATAATAACTGCATAATATGGGTAATAATGCATGTTATATTGATGATAATAAAAGTAATACGTATATTTATTATAGTTCTAGCGATAATAACTGAATAATATGGGTAATAATGCATGTTATATTGATAATAATCTAAGTAATAAGTTTAATTATTACAGTTCTAGCGATAATAACTGCATTATATGGGTAATAATGCACGTTATATTGCTAACAATATAAGTAATAAGTATAATTATTACAGTTCTAAGGATAATAACTGCATTATATGGGTAATAATGCATGTTATATTGATGATAATGAAAGTAATACGTATATTTATTATAGTTCTAGCGATAATAACTTCATAATATGGGTAATAATGCATGTTATATTGAGAATAATATAAGTAATAAGTATAATTGTTACAGTTCTGGCGATAATAACTGCATTATATGGGTAATAATGCACGTTATATTGCTAATAATCTAAGTAATAAGTATAATTATTACAGTTCTAGCGATAATAACTGCATTATATGGGTAATAATGCATGTTATATTGATAATAATATAAGTAATAAGTATAATTATTACAGTTCTAGCGATAATAACTGCATTATATGGGTAATAATGCATGTTATATTGATAATATTGGGAGTAATAAGTATATTTATTATAGTTCTAGCGATAATAACTGCATAATATGGGTAATAATGCATGTTATATTGATAATAGTATAAGTAATAAGTATAATTATTACAGTTCTAGCGATAATAACTGCATTATATGGGTAATAATGCACGTTATATTGCTAATAATATAAGTAATAAGTATAATTATTACAGTTCTAGCGATAATAACTGCATTATATGGGTAATAATGCATGTTATATTGATGATAATGAATGTAATACGTATATTTATTATAGTTCTAGCGATAATAACTGCATCATATGGGTAATAATGCATGTTATATTGATAATAATCTAAGTAATAAGTATAATTATTACAGTTCTAGCGATAATAACTGCATTATATGGGTAATAATGCACGTTATATTGCTAACAATATAAGTAATAAGCATAATTATTACAGTTCTAGCGATAATACCTCCATTATATGGGTAATAATGCATGTTATATGGATAATGATATAAGTAATAAGTATAATTATTACAGTTCTAGCGATAATAACTGCATAATATGGGTAATAATGCACGTTATATTGCTAATAATATAAGTAATGAGTACAATTATTACAGTTCTAGCAATAATACCTCCATTATATGGGTAATAATGCATGTTATATTGATAATGATATATGTAATAAGTATAATTATTACAGTTCTGGCGACAATAACTGCATTATATGGGTAACAATGCACGTTATATTGCTAATAGTATAAGTAATTAGTATATTTATTACAGTTCTAGCGATAATAACTGCACTATATGGGTAATAATGCACGTTATATTGCTAACAATATAAGTAATAAGTATAATTATTACAGTTCTAGCGATAATAACTGCATTATATGGGTAATAATGCATGTTATATTGATAATAATATAAGTAATAAGTATAATTATTACAGTTCTAGCGATAATAACTGCATTATATGGGTAATAATGCACGTTATATTGCTAATAGTATAAGTAATAAGTATAATTATTACAGTTCTTGCGATAATACCTCCATTATATGGGTAATAATGCATGTTATATTGATAATAATATAAGTAATAAGTATAATTATTACAGTTCTAGCGATAATAACTGCATTATATGGGTAATAATGCACGTTATATTGCTTATAATATAAGTAATAAGTATAATTATTACAGTTCTAGCGATAATAACTGCATTATATGGGTAATAATGCATGTTATATTGATAATAATATAAGTAATAAGTATAATTATTACAGTTCTAGCGATAATAACTGCATTATATGGGTAATAATGCACGTTATATTGCTAGTAGTATAAGTAATAAGTATAATTATTACAGTTCTAGCGATAATAACTGCATAATATGGGTAATAATGCAGGTAATATTGCTAATAATATAAGTAATGAGTACAATTATTACAGTTCTAGCGATAATAACTGCATTATATGGGTAATAATGCATGTTATATTGATAATAACATAAGTAGTAAGTATAATTATTACAGTTCTAGCGATAATAACTGCATTATATGGGTAATAATGCATGTTATATTGATAATATCGGGAGTAATAAGTATAATTATTATAGTTCTAGCGATAATAATAGTAAAATATGGCAAATAGTGCATGTTATATTGATAATAATAAAAGTAACAAATATATTTATTACAGTTCTATCGATAATAAGTGCATAATATGGGTAATAATGCATGTTATATTGATAATAATATAAGTAATAAGTATAATTATTACAGTTCTAGCGATAATAACTGCATTATATGGGTAATAATGCACGTTATATTGCTAACAATATAAGTAATAAGTAGAATTATTACAGTTCTAGCGATAATAACTGCATTATATGGGTAAAAATGCATGTTATATTGATAATATTGGGAGTAATAAGTATATTTATTATGGTTCTAAAGATAATAACTGCATAATATGGGTAATAATGCATGTTATATTGATAATAATATAAGTAATAAGTATAATTATTACAGTTCAAGCGATAATACCTCCATTATATGGGTAATGATGCATGTTATATTGATGATAATGAATGTAATACGTATATTTATTATAGTTCTAGCAATAATAACTGCATAATATGGGTAATAATGCATGTTATATTGAGAATAATATAAGTAATAAGTATAATTATTACAGTTCTGGCGATAATAACTGCATTATATGGATAATAATGCACGTTATATTGCTAATAGTATAAGTAATAAGTATAATTATTACAGTTCTTGCGATAATACCTCCATTATATGGGTAATAATGCATGTTATATTTATAATAATATAAGTAATAAGTATAATTATTACAGTTCTAGCGATAATAACTGCATTATATGGGTAATAATGCACGTTATATTGCTAATAGTATAAGTAATAAGTACAATTATTACAGTTCTAGCGATAATAACTGCATTATATGGGTAATAATGCATGTTATATTGATAATATCGGGAGTAATAAGTATAATTATTATAGTTCTAGCGATAATAATAGTAAAATATGGCAAATAGTGCATGTTATATTGATAATAATAAAAGTAACAAATATATTTATTACAGTTCTATCGATAATAACTGCATAATATGGGTAATAATGCATGTTATATTGATAATGATATATGTAATAAGTATAATTATTACAGTTCTGGCGACAATAACTGCATTATATGGGTAACAATGCACGTTATATTGCTAATAGTATAAGTAATTAGTATATTTATTACAGTTCTAGCGATAATAACTGCACTATATGGGTAATAATGCACGTTATATTGCTAACAATATAAGTAATAAGTATAATTATTACAGTTCTAGCGATAATAACTGCATTATATGGGTAATAATGCATGTTATATTGATAATAATATAAGTAATAAGTATAATTATTACAGTTCTAGCGATAATAACTGCATTATATGGGTAATAATGCACGTTATATTGCTAATAGTATAAGTAATAAGTATAATTATTACAGTTCTTGCGATAATACCTCCATTATATGGGTAATAATGCATGTTATATTGATAATAATATAAGTAATAAGTATAATTATTACAGTTCTAGCGATAATAACTGCATTATATGGGTAATAATGCACGTTATATTGCTTATAATATAAGTAATAAGTATAATTATTACAGTTCTAGCGATAATAACTGCATTATATGGGTAATAATGCATGTTATATTGATAATAATATAAGTAATAAGTATAATTATTACAGTTCTAGCGATAATAACTGCATTATATGGGTAATAATGCATGTTATATTGATAATATTGGGAGTAATAAGTATATTTATTATAGTTCTAGCGATAATAACTGCATAATATGGGTAATAATGCATGTTATATTGATAATAGTATAAGTAATAAGTATAATTATTACAGTTCTAGCGATAATAACTGCATTATATGGGTAATAATGCACGTTATATTGCTAATAATATAAGTAATAAGTATAATTATTACAGTTCTAGCGATAATAACTGCATTATATGGGTAATAATGCATGTTATATTGATAATATCGGGAGTAATAAGTATAATTATTATAGTTCTAGCGGTAATAATAGTAAAATATGGCAAATAGTGCATGTTATGTTGAATATAATAAAAGTAATAAATATATTTATTACAGTTCTATCGATAATAACTGCATAATATGGGTAATAATGCATGTTATATTGATGATAATAAAAGTAATACGTATATTTATTATAGTTCTAGCGATAATAACTGCATAATATGGGTAATAATGCACGTTATATTGATAATAATCTAAGTAATAAGTATAATTATTACAGTTCTAGCGATAATAACTGCATTACATGGGTAATAATGCACGTTATATTGCTAACAATATAAGTAATAAGTATAATTATTACAGTTCTAGCGATAATAACTGCATTATATGGGTAATAATGCATGTTATATTGATGATAATGAAAGTAATACGTATATTTATTATAGTTCTAGCGATAATAACTGCATAATATGGGTATTAATGCATGTTGTATTGAGAATAATATAAGTAATAAGTATAATTATTACAGTTCTGGCGATAATAACTGCTTTATATGGGTAATAATGCACGTTATATTGCTAATAGTATAAGTAATAAGTATAATTATTACAGTTCTAGCGATAATACCTCCATTATATGGGTAATAATGCATGTTATATTGATAATGATATATGTAATAAGTATAATTATTACAGTTCTAGCGATAATAACTGCATAATATGGGTAATAATGCACGTTATATTGCTAATAATATAAGTAATGAGTACAATTATTACAGTTCTAGCGATAATAACTGCATTATTTGGGAAACAATGCATGTTATATTGATAATAACATAAGTAATAAGTATAATTATTACAGTCCTAGCCATAATAACTGCATTATATGGGTAATAATGCATGTTATATTGATAATATCGGGAGTAATAAGTATAATTATTATAGTTCTAGCGATAATAATAGTAAAATATGGCAAATAGTGCATGTTATATTGATAATAATAAAAGTAACAAATATATTTATTACAGTTCTATCGATAATAACTGCATAATATGGGTAATAATGCATGTTATATTGATGATAATAAAAGTAATACGTATATTTATTATAGTTCTAGCGATAATAACTGAATAATATGGGTAATAATGCATGTTATATTGATAATAATCTAAGTAATAAGTTTAATTATTACAGTTCTAGCGATAATAACTGCATTATATGGGTAATAATGCACGTTATATTGCTAACAATATAAGTAATAAGTATAATTATTACAGTTCTAGCGATAATAACTGTATTATATGGGTAATAATGCATGTTATATTGATAATATCGGGAGTAATAGGTATAATTATTATAGTTCTAGCGATAATAACTGCATAATATGGGTAATAATGCATGTTATATTGAGAATAATATAAGTAATAAGTATAATTATTACAGTTCTGGCGATAATAACTGCATTATATGGGTAACAATGCACGTTATATTGCTAATAGTATAAGTAATAAGTATAATTATTACAGTTCTAGCAATAATATCTCCATTATATGGGTAATAATGCATGTTATGTTGATAATAATATAAGTAATAAGTATAATTATTACAGTTCTAGCGATAATAACTGCATTATATGCGTAATAAGGCATGTTATATTGATAATATCGGGAGTAATAAGTATAATTATTATAGTTCTAGCGATAATAATAGTAAAATATGGCAAATAGTGCAAGTTATATTGATGATAATGAAAGTAGTAAGTATATTTATTACAGTTCTAGCGATAATAACTGCATTATATGCGTAATAAGGCATGTTATATTGATAATATCGGGAGTAATAAGTATAATTATTATAGTTCTAGCGATAATAATAGTAAAATATGGCTAATAGTGCATGATATATTGATAATAGTAAAAGTAATAAGTATAATTATTACAGTTCTGGCGATAATAACTGCATTATATGGGTAATAATGCACGTTATATTGCTAATAGTATAAGTAATAAGTATAATTATTACAGTTCTAGCGATAATACCTCCATTATATGGGTAATAATGCATGTTATATTGATAGTGATATAAGTAATAAGTATAATTATTACAGTTCTAGCGATAATAACTGCATAATATGGGTAATAATGCACGTTATATTGCTAATAATATAAGTAATGAGTATAATTATTACAGTTCTAGCGATAATAACTGCATTATATGGGTAATAATGCATGTTATATTGATAATAATATAAGTAATAAGTATAATTATTACAGTTCTAGCGATAATAACTGCATAATATGGGTAATAATGCATGTTATATTGATAATAATATAAGTAATAAGTATAATTATTACAGTTCTAGCGATAATAACTGCATTATATGTGTAATAATGCATGTTATATTGATAATATCGGGAGTAATAAGTATAATTATTATAGTTCTAGCGATAATAATAGTAAAATATGGCAAATAGTGCATGTTATATTGATAATAGTAAAAGTAACAAATATATTTATTACAGTTCTATCGATAATAACTGCATAATATGGGTAATAATGCATGTTATATTGATGATAATAAAAGTAATACGTATATTTATTATAGTTCTAGCGATAATAACTGCATAATATGGGTAATAATGCATGTTATATTGAGAATAATATAAGTAATAAGTATAATTATTACAGTTCTGGCGATAATAACTGCATAATATGGGTAATAATGCACGTTATATTGCTAATAATATAAGTAATGAGTACAATTATTACAGTTCTAGCGATAATAACTGCATTATATGGGTAATAATGCATGTTATATTGATAATATCGGGAGTAATAAGTATAATTATTATAGTTCTAGCGATAATAATAGTAAAATATGGCAAATAGTGCATGTTATATTGATAATAGTAAAAGTAACAAATATATTTATTACAGTTCTATCGATAATAACTGCATAATATGGGTAATAATGCATGTTATATTGATGATAATAAAAGTAATACGTATATTTATTATAGTTCTAGCGATAATAACTGCATAATATGGGTAATAATGCATGTTATATTGAGAATAATATAAGTAATAAGTATAATTATTACAGTTCTGGCGATAATAACTGCATAATATGGGTAATAATGCACGTTATATTGCTAATAATATAAGTAATGAGTACAATTATTACAGTTCTAGCGATAATAACTGCATTATATGGGTAATAATGCATGTTATATTGATAATATCGGGAGTAATAAGTATAATTATTATAGTTCTAGCGATAATAATAGTAAAATATGGCAAATAGTGCATGTTATATTGATAATAATAAAAGTAACAAATATATTTATTACAGTTCTATCGATAATAACTGCATAATATGGGTAATAATGCATGTTATATTGATGATAATAAAAGTAATACGTATATATATTATAGTTCTAGCGATAATAACTGCATAATATGGGTAATAATGCATGTTATATTGATAATAATATAAGTAATAAGTATAATTATTACAGTTCTAGCGATAATAACTGCATTATATGGGTAATAATGCACGTTATATTGCTAACAATATAAGTAATAAGTATAATTATTACAGTTCTAGCGATAATAACTGCATTATATGGGTAAAAATGCATGTTATATTGATAATATTGGGAGTAATAAGTATATTTATTATGGTTCTAGAGATAATAACTGCATAATATGGGTAATAATGCATGTTATATTGTAATAATATAAGTAATAAGTATAATTATTACAGTTCAAGCGATAATACTTCCATTATATGGGTAATAATGCATGTTATATTGATGATAATGAATGTAATACGTATATTTATTATAGTTCTAGCGATAATAACTGCATCATATGGGTAATAATGCATGTTATATTGATAATAATCTAAGTAATAAGTATAATTATTACAGTTCTAGCGATAATAACTGCATTATATGGGTAATAATGCACGTTATATTGCTAACAATATAAGTAATAAGCATAATTATTACAGTTCTAGCGATAATACCTCCATTATATGGGTAATAATGCATGTTATATGGATAATGATATAAGTAATAAGTATAATTATTACAGTTCTAGCGATAATAACTGCATAATATGGGTAATAATGCACGTTATATTGCTAATAATATAAGTAATGAGTACAATTATTACAGTTCTAGCAATAATACCTCCATTATATGGGTAATAATGCATGTTATATTGATAATGATATATGTAATAAGTATAATTATTACAGTTCTGGCGACAATAACTGCATTATATGGGTAACAATGCACGTTATATTGCTAATAGTATAAGTAATTAGTATATTTATTACAGTTCTAGCGATAATAACTGCACTATATGGGTAATAATGCACGTTATATTGCTAACAATATAAGTAATAAGTATAATTATTACAGTTCTAGCGATAATAACTGCATTATATGGGTAATAATGCATGTTATATTGATAATAATATAAGTAATAAGTATAATTATTACAGTTCTAGCGATAATAACTGCATTATATGGGTAATAATGCACGTTATATTGCTAATAGTATAAGTAATAAGTATAATTATTACAGTTCTTGCGATAATACCTCCATTATATGGGTAATAATGCATGTTATATTGATAATAATATAAGTAATAAGTATAATTATTACAGTTCTAGCGATAATAACTGCATTATATGGGTAATAATGCACGTTATATTGCTTATAATATAAGTAATAAGTATAATTATTACAGTTCTAGCGATAATAACTGCATTATATGGGTAATAATGCATGTTATATTGATAATAATATAAGTAATAAGTATAATTATTACAGTTCTAGCGATAATAACTGCATTATATGGGTAATAATGCACGTTATATTGCTAGTAGTATAAGTAATAAGTATAATTATTACAGTTCTAGCGATAATAACTGCATAATATGGGTAATAATGCAGGTAATATTGCTAATAATATAAGTAATGAGTACAATTATTACAGTTCTAGCGATAATAACTGCATTATATGGGTAATAATGCATGTTATATTGATAATAACATAAGTAGTAAGTATAATTATTACAGTTCTAGCGATAATAACTGCATTATATGGGTAATAATGCATGTTATATTGATAATATCGGGAGTAATAAGTATAATTATTATAGTTCTAGCGATAATAATAGTAAAATATGGCAAATAGTGCATGTTATATTGATAATAATAAAAGTAACAAATATATTTATTACAGTTCTATCGATAATAAGTGCATAATATGGGTAATAATGCATGTTATATTGATAATAATATAAGTAATAAGTATAATTATTACAGTTCTAGCGATAATAACTGCATTATATGGGTAATAATGCACGTTATATTGCTAACAATATAAGTAATAAGTAGAATTATTACAGTTCTAGCGATAATAACTGCATTATATGGGTAAAAATGCATGTTATATTGATAATATTGGGAGTAATAAGTATATTTATTATGGTTCTAAAGATAATAACTGCATAATATGGGTAATAATGCATGTTATATTGATAATAATATAAGTAATAAGTATAATTATTACAGTTCAAGCGATAATACCTCCATTATATGGGTAATGATGCATGTTATATTGATGATAATGAATGTAATACGTATATTTATTATAGTTCTAGCAATAATAACTGCATAATATGGGTAATAATGCATGTTATATTGAGAATAATATAAGTAATAAGTATAATTATTACAGTTCTGGCGATAATAACTGCATTATATGGATAATAATGCACGTTATATTGCTAATAGTATAAGTAATAAGTATAATTATTACAGTTCTTGCGATAATACCTCCATTATATGGGTAATAATGCATGTTATATTTATAATAATATAAGTAATAAGTATAATTATTACAGTTCTAGCGATAATAACTGCATTATATGGGTAATAATGCACGTTATATTGCTAATAGTATAAGTAATAAGTACAATTATTACAGTTCTAGCGATAATAACTGCATTATATGGGTAATAATGCATGTTATATTGATAATATCGGGAGTAATAAGTATAATTATTATAGTTCTAGCGATAATAATAGTAAAATATGGCAAATAGTGCATGTTATATTGATAATAATAAAAGTAACAAATATATTTATTACAGTTCTATCGATAATAACTGCATAATATGGGTAATAATGCATGTTATATTGATAATGATATATGTAATAAGTATAATTATTACAGTTCTGGCGACAATAACTGCATTATATGGGTAACAATGCACGTTATATTGCTAATAGTATAAGTAATTAGTATATTTATTACAGTTCTAGCGATAATAACTGCACTATATGGGTAATAATGCACGTTATATTGCTAACAATATAAGTAATAAGTATAATTATTACAGTTCTAGCGATAATAACTGCATTATATGGGTAATAATGCATGTTATATTGATAATAATATAAGTAATAAGTATAATTATTACAGTTCTAGCGATAATAACTGCATTATATGGGTAATAATGCACGTTATATTGCTAATAGTATAAGTAATAAGTATAATTATTACAGTTCTTGCGATAATACCTCCATTATATGGGTAATAATGCATGTTATATTGATAATAATATAAGTAATAAGTATAATTATTACAGTTCTAGCGATAATAACTGCATTATATGGGTAATAATGCACGTTATATTGCTTATAATATAAGTAATAAGTATAATTATTACAGTTCTAGCGATAATAACTGCATTATATGGGTAATAATGCATGTTATATTGATAATAATATAAGTAATAAGTATAATTATTACAGTTCTAGCGATAATAACTGCATTATATGGGTAATAATGCACGTTATATTGCTAGTAGTATAAGTAATAAGTATAATTATTACAGTTCTAGCGATAATAACTGCATAATATGGGTAATAATGCAGGTAATATTGCTAATAATATAAGTAATGAGTACAATTATTACAGTTCTAGCGATAATAACTGCATTATATGGGTAATAATGCATGTTATATTGATAATAACATAAGTAATAAGTATAATTATTACAGTTCTAGCGATAATAACTGCATTATATGGGTAATAATGCATGTTATATTGATAATATCGGGAGTAATAAGTATAATTATTATAGTTCTAGCGATAATAATAGTAAAATATGGCAAATAGTGCATGTTATATTGATAATAGTAAAAGTAACAAATATATTTATTACAGTTCTATCGATAATAACTGCATAATATGGGTAATAATGCATGTTATATTGATGATAATAAAAGTAATACGTATATTTATTATAGTTCTAGCGATAATAACTGCATAATATGGGTAATAATGCATGTTATATTGAGAATAATATAAGTAATAAGTATAATTATTACAGTTCTGGCGATAATAACTGCATAATATGGGTAATAATGCACGTTATATTGCTAATAATATAAGTAATGAGTACAATTATTACAGTTCTAGCGATAATAACTGCATTATATGGGTAATAATGCATGTTATATTGATAATATCGGGAGTAATAAGTATAATTATTATAGTTCTAGCGATAATAATAGTAAAATATGGCAAATAGTGCATGTTATATTGATAATAATAAAAGTAACAAATATATTTATTACAGTTCTATCGATAATAACTGCATAATATGGGTAATAATGCATGTTATATTGATAATGATATATGTAATAAGTATAATTATTACAGTTCTGGCGACAATAACTGCATTATATGGGTAACAATGCACGTTATATTGCTAATAGTATAAGTAATTAGTATATTTATTACAGTTCTAGCGATAATAACTGCACTATATGGGTAATAATGCACGTTATATTGCTAACAATATAAGTAATAAGTATAATTATTACAGTTCTAGCGATAATAACTGCATTATATGGGTAATAATGCATGTTATATTGATAATAATATAAGTAATAAGTATAATTATTACAGTTCTAGCGATAATAACTGCATTATATGGGTAATAATGCACGTTATATTGCTAATAGTATAAGTAATAAGTATAATTATTACAGTTCTTGCGATAATACCTCCATTATATGGGTAATAATGCATGTTATATTGATAATAATATAAGTAATAAGTATAATTATTACAGTTCTAGCGATAATAACTGCATTATATGGGTAATAATGCACGTTATATTGCTTATAATATAAGTAATAAGTATAATTATTACAGTTCTAGCGATAATAACTGCATTATATGGGTAATAATGCATGTTATATTGATAATAATATAAGTAATAAGTATAATTATTACAGTTCTAGCGATAATAACTGCATTATATGGGTAATAATGCACGTTATATTGCTAGTAGTATAAGTAATAAGTATAATTATTACAGTTCTAGCGATAATAACTGCATAATATGGGTAATAATGCAGGTAATATTGCTAATAATATAAGTAATGAGTACAATTATTACAGTTCTAGCGATAATAACTGCATTATATGGGTAATAATGCATGTTATATTGATAATAACATAAGTAGTAAGTATAATTATTACAGTTCTAGCGATAATAACTGCATTATATGGGTAATAATGCATGTTATATTGATAATATCGGGAGTAATAAGTATAATTATTATAGTTCTAGCGATAATAATAGTAAAATATGGCAAATAGTGCATGTTATATTGATAATAATAAAAGTAACAAATATATTTATTACAGTTCTATCGATAATAAGTGCATAATATGGGTAATAATGCATGTTATATTGATGATAATAAAAGCAATACGTATATTTATTATAGTTCTAGCGATAATAACTGCATAATATGGGTAATAATGCATGTTATATTGATAATAATATAAGTAATAAGTATAATTATTACAGTTCTAGCGATAATAACTGCATTATATGGGTAATAATGCACGTTATATTGCTAACAATATAAGTAATAAGTATAATTATTACAGTTCTAGCGATAATAACTGCATTATATGGGTAAAAATGCATGTTATATTGATAATATTGGGAGTAATAAGTATATTTATTATGGTTCTAAAGATAATAACTGCATAATATGGGTAATAATGCATGTTATATTGATAATAATATAAGTAATAAGTATAATTATTACAGTTCAAGCGATAATACCTCCATTATATGGGTAATGATGCATGTTATATTGATGATAATGAATGTAATACGTATATTTATTATAGTTCTAGCAATAATAACTGCATAATATGGGTAATAATGCATGTTATATTGAGAATAATATAAGTAATAAGTATAATTATTACAGTTCTGGCGATAATAACTGCATTATATGGATAATAATGCACGTTATATTGCTAATAGTATAAGTAATAAGTATAATTATTACAGTTCTTGCGATAATACCTCCATTATATGGGTAATAATGCATGTTATATTTATAATAATATAAGTAATAAGTATAATTATTACAGTTCTAGCGATAATAACTGCATTATATGGGTAATAATGCACGTTATATTGCTAATAATATAAGTAATAAGTATAATTATTACAGTTCTAGCGATAATAACTGCATAATATGGGTAATAATGCATGTTATATTGAGAATAATATAAGTAATAAGTATAATTATTACAGTTCTGGCGATAATAACTGCATAATATGGGTAATAATGCACGTTATATTGCTAATAATATAAGTAATGAGTACAATTATTACAGTTCTAGCGATAATAACTGCATTATATGGGTAATAATGCATGTTATATTGATAATAACATAAGTAATAAGTATAATTATTACAGTTCTAGCGATAATAACTGCATTATATGGGTAATAATGCATGTTATATTGATAATATCGGGAGTAATAAGTATAATTATTATAGTTCTAGCGATAATAATAGTAAAATATGGCAAATAGTGCATGTTATATTGATAATAGTAAAAGTAACAAATATATTTATTACAGTTCTATCGATAATAACTGCATAATATGGGTATTAATGCATGTTATATTGATGATAATAAAAGTAATACGTATATTTATTATAGTTCTAGCGATAATAACTGCATAATATGGGTAATAATGCATGTTATATTGAGAATAATATAAGTAATAAGTATAATTATTACAGTTCTGGCGATAATAACTGCATAATATGGGTAATAATGCACGTTATATTGCTAATAATATAAGTAATGAGTACAATTATTACAGTTCTAGCGATAATAACTGCATTATATGGGTAATAATGCATGTTATATTGATAATAACATAAGTAATAAGTATAATTATTACAGTTCTAGCGATAATAACTGCATTATATGGGTAATAATGCATGTTATATTGATAATATCGGGAGTAATAAGTATAATTATTATAGTTCTAGCGATAATAATAGTAAAATATGGCAAATAGTGCATGTTATATTGATAATAGTAAAAGTAACAAATATATTTATTACAGTTCTATCGATAATAACTGCATAATATGGGTATTAATGCATGTTATATTGATGATAATAAAAGTAATACGTATATTTATTATAGTTCTAGCGATAATAACTGCATAATATGGGTAATAATGCATGTTATATTGAGAATAATATAAGTAATAAGTATAATTATTACAGTTCTGGCGATAATAACTGCATAATATGGGTAATAATGCACGTTATATTGCTAATAATATAAGTAATGAGTACAATTATTACAGTTCTAGCGATAATAACTGCATTATATGGGTAATAATGCATGTTATATTGATAATATCGGGAGTAATAAGTATAATTATTATAGTTCTAGCGATAATAATAGTAAAATATGGCAAATAGTGCATGTTATATTGATAATAATAAAAGTAACAAATATATTTATTACAGTTCTATCGATAATAACTGCATAATATGGGTAATAATGCATGTTATATTGATAATGATATATGTAATAAGTATAATTATTACAGTTCTGGCGACAATAACTGCATTATATGGGTAACAATGCACGTTATATTGCTAATAGTATAAGTAATTAGTATATTTATTACAGTTCTAGCGATAATAACTGCACTATATGGGTAATAATGCACGTTATATTGCTAACAATATAAGTAATAAGTATAATTATTACAGTTCTAGCGATAATAACTGCATTATATGGGTAATAATGCATGTTATATTGATAATAATATAAGTAATAAGTATAATTATTACAGTTCTAGCGATAATAACTGCATTATATGGGTAATAATGCACGTTATATTGCTAATAGTATAAGTAATAAGTATAATTATTACAGTTCTTGCGATAATACCTCCATTATATGGGTAATAATGCATGTTATATTGATAATAATATAAGTAATAAGTATAATTATTACAGTTCTAGCGATAATAACTGCATTATATGGGTAATAATGCACGTTATATTGCTTATAATATAAGTAATAAGTATAATTATTACAGTTCTAGCGATAATAACTGCATTATATGGGTAATAATGCATGTTATATTGATAATAATATAAGTAATAAGTATAATTATTACAGTTCTAGCGATAATAACTGCATTATATGGGTAATAATGCACGTTATATTGCTAGTAGTATAAGTAATAAGTATAATTATTACAGTTCTAGCGATAATAACTGCATAATATGGGTAATAATGCAGGTAATATTGCTAATAATATAAGTAATGAGTACAATTATTACAGTTCTAGCGATAATAACTGCATTATATGGGTAATAATGCATGTTATATTGATAATAACATAAGTAGTAAGTATAATTATTACAGTTCTAGCGATAATAACTGCATTATATGGGTAATAATGCATGTTATATTGATAATATCGGGAGTAATAAGTATAATTATTATAGTTCTAGCGATAATAATAGTAAAATATGGCAAATAGTGCATGTTATATTGATAATAATAAAAGTAACAAATATATTTATTACAGTTCTATCGATAATAAGTGCATAATATGGGTAATAATGCATGTTATATTGATGATAATAAAAGCAATACGTATATTTATTATAGTTCTAGCGATAATAACTGCATAATATGGGTAATAATGCATGTTATATTGATAATAATATAAGTAATAAGTATAATTATTACAGTTCTAGCGATAATAACTGCATTATATGGGTAATAATGCACGTTATATTGCTAACAATATAAGTAATAAGTATAATTATTACAGTTCTAGCGATAATAACTGCATTATATGGGTAAAAATGCATGTTATATTGATAATATTGGGAGTAATAAGTATATTTATTATGGTTCTAAAGATAATAACTGCATAATATGGGTAATAATGCATGTTATATTGATAATAATATAAGTAATAAGTATAATTATTACAGTTCAAGCGATAATACCTCCATTATATGGGTAATGATGCATGTTATATTGATGATAATGAATGTAATACGTATATTTATTATAGTTCTAGCAATAATAACTGCATAATATGGGTAATAATGCATGTTATATTGAGAATAATATAAGTAATAAGTATAATTATTACAGTTCTGGCGATAATAACTGCATTATATGGATAATAATGCACGTTATATTGCTAATAGTATAAGTAATAAGTATAATTATTACAGTTCTTGCGATAATACCTCCATTATATGGGTAATAATGCATGTTATATTTATAATAATATAAGTAATAAGTATAATTATTACAGTTCTAGCGATAATAACTGCATTATATGGGTAATAATGCACGTTATATTGCTAATAATATAAGTAATAAGTATAATTATTACAGTTCTAGCGATAATAACTGCATAATATGGGTAATAATGCATGTTATATTGAGAATAATATAAGTAATAAGTATAATTATTACAGTTCTGGCGATAATAACTGCATAATATGGGTAATAATGCACGTTATATTGCTAATAATATAAGTAATGAGTACAATTATTACAGTTCTAGCGATAATAACTGCATTATATGGGTAATAATGCATGTTATATTGATAATAACATAAGTAATAAGTATAATTATTACAGTTCTAGCGATAATAACTGCATTATATGGGTAATAATGCATGTTATATTGATAATATCGGGAGTAATAAGTATAATTATTATAGTTCTAGCGATAATAATAGTAAAATATGGCAAATAGTGCATGTTATATTGATAATAGTAAAAGTAACAAATATATTTATTACAGTTCTATCGATAATAACTGCATAATATGGGTAATAATGCATGTTATATTGATGATAATAAAAGTAATACGTATATTTATTATAGTTCTAGCGATAATAACTGCATAATATGGGTAATAATGCATGTTATATTGAGAATAATATAAGTAATAAGTATAATTATTACAGTTCTGGCGATAATAACTGCATAATATGGGTAATAATGCACGTTATATTGCTAATAATATAAGTAATGAGTACAATTATTACAGTTCTAGCGATAATAACTGCATTATATGGGTAATAATGCATGTTATATTGATAATATCGGGAGTAATAAGTATAATTATTATAGTTCTAGCGATAATAATAGTAAAATATGGCAAATAGTGCATGTTATATTGATAATAATAAAAGTAACAAATATATTTATTACAGTTCTATCGATAATAACTGCATAATATGGGTAATAATGCATGTTATATTGATAATGATATATGTAATAAGTATAATTATTACAGTTCTGGCGACAATAACTGCATTATATGGGTAACAATGCACGTTATATTGCTAATAGTATAAGTAATTAGTATATTTATTACAGTTCTAGCGATAATAACTGCACTATATGGGTAATAATGCACGTTATATTGCTAACAATATAAGTAATAAGTATAATTATTACAGTTCTAGCGATAATAACTGCATTATATGGGTAATAATGCATGTTATATTGATAATAATATAAGTAATAAGTATAATTATTACAGTTCTAGCGATAATAACTGCATTATATGGGTAATAATGCACGTTATATTGCTAATAGTATAAGTAATAAGTATAATTATTACAGTTCTTGCGATAATACCTCCATTATATGGGTAATAATGCATGTTATATTGATAATAATATAAGTAATAAGTATAATTATTACAGTTCTAGCGATAATAACTGCATTATATGGGTAATAATGCACGTTATATTGCTTATAATATAAGTAATAAGTATAATTATTACAGTTCTAGCGATAATAACTGCATTATATGGGTAATAATGCATGTTATATTGATAATAATATAAGTAATAAGTATAATTATTACAGTTCTAGCGATAATAACTGCATTATATGGGTAATAATGCACGTTATATTGCTAGTAGTATAAGTAATAAGTATAATTATTACAGTTCTAGCGATAATAACTGCATAATATGGGTAATAATGCAGGTAATATTGCTAATAATATAAGTAATGAGTACAATTATTACAGTTCTAGCGATAATAACTGCATTATATGGGTAATAATGCATGTTATATTGATAATAACATAAGTAGTAAGTATAATTATTACAGTTCTAGCGATAATAACTGCATTATATGGGTAATAATGCATGTTATATTGATAATATCGGGAGTAATAAGTATAATTATTATAGTTCTAGCGATAATAATAGTAAAATATGGCAAATAGTGCATGTTATATTGATAATAATAAAAGTAACAAATATATTTATTACAGTTCTATCGATAATAAGTGCATAATATGGGTAATAATGCATGTTATATTGATGATAATAAAAGCAATACGTATATTTATTATAGTTCTAGCGATAATAACTGCATAATATGGGTAATAATGCATGTTATATTGATAATAATATAAGTAATAAGTATAATTATTACAGTTCTAGCGATAATAACTGCATTATATGGGTAATAATGCACGTTATATTGCTAACAATATAAGTAATAAGTGTAATTATTACAGTTCTAGCGATAATAACTGCATTATATGGGTAAAAATGCATGTTATATTGATAATATTGGGAGTAATAAGTATATTTATTATGGTTCTAAAGATAATAACTGCATAATATGGGTAATAATGCATGTTATATTGATAATAATATAAGTAATAAGTATAATTATTACAGTTCAAGCGATAATACCTCCATTATATGGGTAATGATGCATGTTATATTGATGATAATGAATGTAATACGTATATTTATTATAGTTCTAGCAATAATAACTGCATAATATGGGTAATAATGCATGTTATATTGAGAATAATATAAGTAATAAGTATAATTATTACAGTTCTGGCGATAATAACTGCATTATATGGATAATAATGCACGTTATATTGCTAATAGTATAAGTAATAAGTATAATTATTACAGTTCTTGCGATAATACCTCCATTATATGGGTAATAATGCATGTTATATTTATAATAATATAAGTAATAAGTATAATTATTACAGTTCTAGCGATAATAACTGCATTATATGGGTAATAATGCACGTTATATTGCTAATAATATAAGTAATAAGTATAATTATTACAGTTCTAGCGATAATAACTGCATAATATGGGTAATAATGCATGTTATATTGAGAATAATATAAGTAATAAGTATAATTATTACAGTTCTGGCGATAATAACTGCATAATATGGGTAATAATGCACGTTATATTGCTAATAATATAAGTAATGAGTACAATTATTACAGTTCTAGCGATAATAACTGCATTATATGGGTAATAATGCATGTTATATTGATAATAACATAAGTAATAAGTATAATTATTACAGTTCTAGCGATAATAACTGCATTATATGGGTAATAATGCATGTTATATTGATAATATCGGGAGTAATAAGTATAATTATTATAGTTCTAGCGATAATAATAGTAAAATATGGCAAATAGTGCATGTTATATTGATAATAGTAAAAGTAACAAATATATTTATTACAGTTCTATCGATAATAACTGCATAATATGGGTAATAATGCATGTTATATTGATGATAATAAAAGTAATACGTATATTTATTATAGTTCTAGCGATAATAACTGCATAATATGGGTAATAATGCATGTTATATTGAGAATAATATAAGTAATAAGTATAATTATTACAGTTCTGGCGATAATAACTGCATAATATGGGTAATAATGCACGTTATATTGCTAATAATATAAGTAATGAGTACAATTATTACAGTTCTAGCGATAATAACTGCATTATATGGGTAATAATGCATGTTATATTGATAATATCGGGAGTAATAAGTATAATTATTATAGTTCTAGCGATAATAATAGTAAAATATGGCAAATAGTGCATGTTATATTGATAATAATAAAAGTAACAAATATATTTATTACAGTTCTATCGATAATAACTGCATAATATGGGTAATAATGCATGTTATATTGATAATGATATATGTAATAAGTATAATTATTACAGTTCTGGCGACAATAACTGCATTATATGGGTAACAATGCACGTTATATTGCTAATAGTATAAGTAATTAGTATATTTATTACAGTTCTAGCGATAATAACTGCACTATATGGGTAATAATGCACGTTATATTGCTAACAATATAAGTAATAAGTATAATTATTACAGTTCTAGCGATAATAACTGCATTATATGGGTAATAATGCATGTTATATTGATAATAATATAAGTAATAAGTATAATTATTACAGTTCTAGCGATAATAACTGCATTATATGGGTAATAATGCACGTTATATTGCTAATAGTATAAGTAATAAGTATAATTATTACAGTTCTTGCGATAATACCTCCATTATATGGGTAATAATGCATGTTATATTGATAATAATATAAGTAATAAGTATAATTATTACAGTTCTAGCGATAATAACTGCATTATATGGGTAATAATGCACGTTATATTGCTTATAATATAAGTAATAAGTATAATTATTACAGTTCTAGCGATAATAACTGCATTATATGGGTAATAATGCATGTTATATTGATAATAATATAAGTAATAAGTATAATTATTACAGTTCTAGCGATAATAACTGCATTATATGGGTAATAATGCACGTTATATTGCTAGTAGTATAAGTAATAAGTATAATTATTACAGTTCTAGCGATAATAACTGCATAATATGGGTAATAATGCAGGTAATATTGCTAATAATATAAGTAATGAGTACAATTATTACAGTTCTAGCGATAATAACTGCATTATATGGGTAATAATGCATGTTATATTGATAATAACATAAGTAGTAAGTATAATTATTACAGTTCTAGCGATAATAACTGCATTATATGGGTAATAATGCATGTTATATTGATAATATCGGGAGTAATAAGTATAATTATTATAGTTCTAGCGATAATAATAGTAAAATATGGCAAATAGTGCATGTTATATTGATAATAATAAAAGTAACAAATATATTTATTACAGTTCTATCGATAATAAGTGCATAATATGGGTAATAATGCATGTTATATTGATGATAATAAAAGCAATACGTATATTTATTATAGTTCTAGCGATAATAACTGCATAATATGGGTAATAATGCATGTTATATTGATAATAATATAAGTAATAAGTATAATTATTACAGTTCTAGCGATAATAACTGCATTATATGGGTAATAATGCACGTTATATTGCTAACAATATAAGTAATAAGTATAATTATTACAGTTCTAGCGATAATAACTGCATTATATGGGTAAAAATGCATGTTATATTGATAATATTGGGAGTAATAAGTATATTTATTATGGTTCTAAAGATAATAACTGCATAATATGGGTAATAATGCATGTTATATTGATAATAATATAAGTAATAAGTATAATTATTACAGTTCAAGCGATAATACCTCCATTATATGGGTAATGATGCATGTTATATTGATGATAATGAATGTAATACGTATATTTATTATAGTTCTAGCAATAATAACTGCATAATATGGGTAATAATGCATGTTATATTGAGAATAATATAAGTAATAAGTATAATTATTACAGTTCTGGCGATAATAACTGCATTATATGGATAATAATGCACGTTATATTGCTAATAGTATAAGTAATAAGTATAATTATTACAGTTCTTGCGATAATACCTCCATTATATGGGTAATAATGCATGTTATATTTATAATAATATAAGTAATAAGTATAATTATTACAGTTCTAGCGATAATAACTGCATTATATGGGTAATAATGCACGTTATATTGCTAATAATATAAGTAATAAGTATAATTATTACAGTTCTAGCGATAATAACTGCATAATATGGGTAATAATGCATGTTATATTGAGAATAATATAAGTAATAAGTATAATTATTACAGTTCTGGCGATAATAACTGCATAATATGGGTAATAATGCACGTTATATTGCTAATAATATAAGTAATGAGTACAATTATTACAGTTCTAGCGATAATAACTGCATTATATGGGTAATAATGCATGTTATATTGATAATAACATAAGTAATAAGTATAATTATTACAGTTCTAGCGATAATAACTGCATTATATGGGTAATAATGCATGTTATATTGATAATATCGGGAGTAATAAGTATAATTATTATAGTTCTAGCGATAATAATAGTAAAATATGGCAAATAGTGCATGTTATATTGATAATAGTAAAAGTAACAAATATATTTATTACAGTTCTATCGATAATAACTGCATAATATGGGTAATAATGCATGTTATATTGATGATAATAAAAGTAATACGTATATTTATTATAGTTCTAGCGATAATAACTGCATAATATGGGTAATAATGCATGTTATATTGAGAATAATATAAGTAATAAGTATAATTATTACAGTTCTGGCGATAATAACTGCATAATATGGGTAATAATGCACGTTATATTGCTAATAATATAAGTAATGAGTACAATTATTACAGTTCTAGCGATAATAACTGCATTATATGGGTAATAATGCATGTTATATTGATAATATCGGGAGTAATAAGTATAATTATTATAGTTCTAGCGATAATAATAGTAAAATATGGCAAATAGTGCATGTTATATTGATAATAATAAAAGTAACAAATATATTTATTACAGTTCTATCGATAATAACTGCATAATATGGGTAATAATGCATGTTATATTGATAATGATATATGTAATAAGTATAATTATTACAGTTCTGGCGACAATAACTGCATTATATGGGTAACAATGCACGTTATATTGCTAATAGTATAAGTAATTAGTATATTTATTACAGTTCTAGCGATAATAACTGCACTATATGGGTAATAATGCACGTTATATTGCTAACAATATAAGTAATAAGTATAATTATTACAGTTCTAGCGATAATAACTGCATTATATGGGTAATAATGCATGTTATATTGATAATAATATAAGTAATAAGTATAATTATTACAGTTCTAGCGATAATAACTGCATTATATGGGTAATAATGCACGTTATATTGCTAATAGTATAAGTAATAAGTATAATTATTACAGTTCTTGCGATAATACCTCCATTATATGGGTAATAATGCATGTTATATTGATAATAATATAAGTAATAAGTATAATTATTACAGTTCTAGCGATAATAACTGCATTATATGGGTAATAATGCATGTTATATTGATAATATCGGGAGTAATAAGTATAATTATTATAGTTCTAGCGATAATAATAGTAAAATATGGCAAATAGTGCATGTTATATTGATAATAATAAAAGTAACAAATATATTTATTACAGTTCTATCGATAATAAGTGCATAATATGGGTAATAATGCATGTTATATTGATGATAATAAAAGCAATACGTATATTTATTATAGTTCTAGCGATAATAACTGCATAATATGGGTAATAATGCATGTTATATTGATAATAATATAAGTAATAAGTATAATTATTACAGTTCTAGCGATAATAACTGCATAATATGGGTAATAATGCAGGTAATATTGCTAATAATATAAGTAATGAGTACAATTATTACAGTTCTAGCGATAATAACTGCATTATATGGGTAATAATGCATGTTATATTGATAATAACATAAGTAGTAAGTATAATTATTACAGTTCTAGCGATAATAACTGCATTATATGGGTAATAATGCATGTTATATTGATAATATCGGGAGTAATAAGTATAATTATTATAGTTCTAGCGATAATAATAGTAAAATATGGCAAATAGTGCATGTTATATTGATAATAATAAAAGTAACAAATATATTTATTACAGTTCTATCGATAATAAGTGCATAATATGGGTAATAATGCATGTTATATTGATGATAATAAAAGCAATACGTATATTTATTATAGTTCTAGCGATAATAACTGCATAATATGGGTAATAATGCATGTTATATTGATAATAATATAAGTAATAAGTATAATTATTACAGTTCTAGCGATAATAACTGCATTATATGGGTAATAATGCACGTTATATTGCTAACAATATAAGTAATAAGTATAATTATTACAGTTCTAGCGATAATAACTGCATTATATGGGTAAAAATGCATGTTATATTGATAATATTGGGAGTAATAAGTATATTTATTATGGTTCTAAAGATAATAACTGCATAATATGGGTAATAATGCATGTTATATTGATAATAATATAAGTAATAAGTATAATTATTACAGTTCAAGCGATAATACCTCCATTATATGGGTAATGATGCATGTTATATTGATGATAATGAATGTAATACGTATATTTATTATAGTTCTAGCAATAATAACTGCATAATATGGGTAATAATGCATGTTATATTGAGAATAATATAAGTAATAAGTATAATTATTACAGTTCTGGCGATAATAACTGCATTATATGGATAATAATGCACGTTATATTGCTAATAGTATAAGTAATAAGTATAATTATTACAGTTCTTGCGATAATACCTCCATTATATGGGTAATAATGCATGTTATATTTATAATAATATAAGTAATAAGTATAATTATTACAGTTCTAGCGATAATAACTGCATTATATGGGTAATAATGCACGTTATATTGCTAATAATATAAGTAATAAGTATAATTATTACAGTTCTAGCGATAATAACTGCATAATATGGGTAATAATGCATGTTATATTGAGAATAATATAAGTAATAAGTATAATTATTACAGTTCTGGCGATAATAACTGCATAATATGGGTAATAATGCACGTTATATTGCTAATAATATAAGTAATGAGTACAATTATTACAGTTCTAGCGATAATAACTGCATTATATGGGTAATAATGCATGTTATATTGATAATAACATAAGTAATAAGTATAATTATTACAGTTCTAGCGATAATAACTGCATTATATGGGTAATAATGCATGTTATATTGATAATATCGGGAGTAATAAGTATAATTATTATAGTTCTAGCGATAATAATAGTAAAATATGGCAAATAGTGCATGTTATATTGATAATAGTAAAAGTAACAAATATATTTATCACAGTTCTATCGATAATAACTGCATAATATGGGTAATAATGCATGTTATATTGATGATAATAAAAGTAATACGTATATTTATTATAGTTCTAGCGATAATAACTGCATAATATGGGTAATAATGCATGTTATATTGAGAATAATATAAGTAATAAGTATAATTATTACAGTTCTAGCGATAATAACTGCATTATATGGGTAATAATGCATGTTATATTGATAATAACATAAGTAATAAGTATAATTATTACAGTTCTAGCGATAATAACTGCATTATATGGGTAATAATGCATGTTATATTGATAATATCGGGAGTAATAAGTATAATTATTATAGTTCTAGCGATAATAATAGTAAAATATGGCAAATAGTGCATGTTATATTGATAATAGTAAAAGTAACAAATATATTTATTACAGTTCTATCGATAATAACTGCATAATATGGGTAATAATGCATGTTATATTGATGATAATAAAAGTAATACGTATATTTATTATAGTTCTAGCGATAATAACTGCATAATATGGGTAATAATGCATGTTATATTGAGAATAACATAAGTAATAAGTATAATTATTACAGTTCTGGCGATAATAACTGCATAATATGGGTAATAATGCACGTTATATTGCTAATAATATAAGTAATGAGTACAATTATTACAGTTCTAGCGATAATAACTGCATTATATGGGTAATAATGCATGTTATATTGATAATATCGGGATTAATAAGTATAATTATTATAGTTCTAGCGATAATAATAGTAAAATATGGCAAATAGTGCATGTTATATTGATAATAATAAAAGTAACAAATATATTTATTACAGTTCTATCGATAATAACTGCATAATATGGGTAATAATGCATGTTATATTGATGATAATAAAAGTAATACGTATATTTATTATAGTTCTAGCGATAATAACTGCATAATATGGGTAATAATGCATGTTATATTGATAATAATATAAGTAATAAGTATAATTATTACAGTTCTAGCGATAATAACTGCATTATATGGGTAATAATGCACGTTATATTGCTAACAATATAAGTAATAAGTATAATTATTACAGTTCTAGCGATAATAACTGCATTATATGGGTAAAAATGCATGTTATATTGATAATATTGGGAGTAATAAGTATAATTATTATAGTTCTAGCGATAATAACTGCATTATATGGGTAATAATGCACGTTATATTGCTAACAATATAAGTAATAAGTATAATTATTACAGTTCTAGCGATAATAACTGTATTATATGGGTAATAATGCATGTTATATTGATAATATCGGGAGTAATAGGTATAATTATTATAGTTCTAGCGATAATAATAGTAAAATATGGCAAATAGTGCATGTTATATTGATAACAATAAAAGTAATAAATATATTTATTACAGTTCTATCGATAATAACTGCATAATATGGGTAATAATGCATGTTATATTGATAATAATCTAAGTAATAAGTATAATTATTACAGTTCTAGCGATAATAACTGCATTATATGCGTAATAATGCACGTTATATTGCTAACAATATAAGTAATAAGTACAATTATTACAGTTCTAGCGATAATACCTGCATTATATGGGTAATAATGCATGTTATATTGATGATAATGAAAGTAATACGAATATTTATTATAGTTCTAGCGATAATAACTGCATAATATGGGTAATAATGCATGTTATATTGAGAATAATATAAGTAATAAGTATAATTATTACAGTCCTGGCGATAATAACTGCATAATATGGGTAATAATGCACGTTATATTGCTAATAATATAAGTAATGAGTACAATTATTACAGTTCTAGCGATAATAACTGCATTATATGGGTAATAATGCATGTTATATTGATAATATCGGGATTAATAAGTATAATTATTATAGTTCTAGCGATAATAATAGTAAAATATGGCAAATAGTGCATGTTATATTGATAATAATAAAAGTAACAAATATATTTATTACAGTTCTATCGATAATAACTGCATAATATGGGTAATAATGCATGTTATATTGATAATAATAAAAGTAATACGTATATTTATTATAGTTCTAGCGATAATAACTGCATAATATGGGTAATAATGCATGTTATATTGATAATAATATAAGTAATAAGTATAATTATTACAGTTCTAGCGATAATAACTGCATTATATGGGTAATAATGCACGTTATATTGCTAACAATATAAGTAATAAGTATAATTATTACAGTTCTAGCGATAATAACTGCATTATATGGGTAAAAATGCATGTTATATTGATAATATTGGGAGTAATAAGTATAATTATTATAGTTCTAGCGATAATAATAGTAAAATATGGCAAATAGTGCATGTTATATTGATAATAATAAAAGTAACAAATATATTTATTACAGTTCTATCGATAATAACTGCATAATATGGGTAATAATGCATGTTATATTGATGATAATAAAAGTAATACGTATATTTATTATAGTTCTAGCGATAATACCTCCATTATATGGGTAATGATGCATGTTATATTGATAATGATATATGTAATAAGTATAATTATTACAGTTCTAGCGATAATAACTGCATAATATGGGTAATAATGCACGTTATATTGCTAATAATATAAGTAATGAGTACAATTATTACAGTTCTAGCGATAATAACTGCATTATTTGGGAAACAATGCATGTTATATTGATAATAACATAAGTAATAAGTATAATTATTACAGTCCTAGCCATAATAACTGCATTATATGGGTAATAATGCATGTTATATTGATAATATCGGGAGTAATAAGTATAATTATTATAGTTCTAGCGATAATAATAGTAAAATATGGCAAATAGTGCATGTTATATTGATAATAATAAAAGTAACAAATATATTTATTACAGTTCTATCGATAATAACTGCATAATATGGGTAATAATGCATGTTATATTGATGATAATAAAAGTAATACGTATATTTATTATAGTTCTAGCGATAATAACTGCATAATATGGGTAATAATGCATGTTATATTGATAATAATATAAGTAATAAGTATAATTATTACAGTTCTAGCGATAATAACTGCATTATATGGGTAATAATGCACGTTATATTGCTAACAATATAAGTAATAAGTATAATTATTACAGTTCTAGCGATAATAACTGCATTATATGGGTAAAAATGCATGTTATATTGATAATATTGGGAGTAATAAGTATAATTATTATAGTTCTAGCGATAATAATAGTAAAATATGGCAAATAGTGCATGTTATATTGATAATAATAAAAGTAACAAATATATTTATTACAGTTCTATCGATAATAACTGCATAATATGGGTAATAATGCATGTTATATTGATGATAATAAAAGTAATACGTATATTTATTATAGTTCTAGCGATAATACCTCCATTATATGGGTAATAATGCATGTTATATTGATAATGATATAAGTAATAAGTATAATTATTACAGTTCTAGCGATAATAACTGCATAATATGGGTAATAATGCACGTTATATTGCTAATAATATAAGTAATGAGTACAATTATTACAGTTCTAGCGATAATAACTGCATTATTTGGGAAACAATGCATGTTATATTGATAATAACATAAGTAATAAGTATAATTATTACAGTCCTAGCCATAATAACTGCATTATATGGGTAATAATGCATGTTATATTGATAATATCGGGAGTAATAAGTATAATTATTATAGTTCTAGCGATAATAATAGTAAAATATGGCAAATAGTGCATGTTATATTGATAATAATAAAAGTAACAAATATATTTATTACAGTTCTATCGATAATAACTGCATAATATGGGTAATAATGCATGTTATATTGATGATAATAAAAGTAATACGTATATTTATTATAGTTCTAGCGATAATAACTGCATAATATGGGTAATAATGCATGTTATATTGAGAATAATATAAGTAATAAGTATAATTATTACAGTTCTAGCGATAATAACTGCATTATATGGGTAATAATGCATGTTATATTGATAATATCGGGAGTAATAGGTATAATTATTATAGTTCTAGCGATAATAATAGTAAAATATGGCAAATAGTGCATGTTATATTGATAATAATAAAAGTAATAAATATAATTATTACAGTTCTAGCGATAATAACTGTATTATATGGGTAATAATGCATGTTATATTGATAATATCGGGAGTAATAGGTATAATTATTATAGTTCTAGCGATAATAATAGTAAAATATGGCAAATAGTGCATGTTATATTGATAATAATAAAAGTAATAAATATATTTATTACAGTTCTATCGATAATAACTGCATAATATGGGTAATAATGCATGTTATATTGATAATAATCTAAGTAATAAGTATAATTATTACAGTTCTAGCGATAATAACTGCATTATATGCGTAATAATGCACGTTATATTGCTAACAATATAAGTAATAAGTACAATTATTACAGTTCTAGCGATAATACCTGCATTATATGGGTAATAATGCATGTTATATTGATGATAATGAAAGTAATACGAATATTTATTATAGTTCTAGCGATAATAACTGCATAATATGGGTAATAATGCATGTTATATTGAGAATAATATAAGTAATAAGTATAATTATTACAGTCCTGGCGATAATAACTGCATAATATGGGTAATAATGCACGTTATATTGCTAATAATATAAGTAATGAGTACAATTATTACAGTTCTAGCGATAATAACTGCATTATATGGGTAATAATGCATGTTATATTGATAATAACATAAGTAATAAGTATAATTATTACAGTTCTAGCGATAATAACTGCATTATATGGGTAATAATGCATGTTATATTGATAATATCGGGAGTAATAAGTATAATTATTATAGTTCTAGCGATAATAATAGTAAAATATGGCAAATAGTGCATGTTATATTGATAATAGTAAAAGTAACAAATATATTTATTACAGTTCTATCGATAATAACTGCATAATATGGGTAATAATGCATGTTATATTGAGAATAATATAAGTAATAAGTATAATTATTACAGTTCTAGCGATAATAACTGCATTATATGGGTAATAATGCACGTTATATTGCTAACAATATAAGTAATAAGTATAATTATTACAGTTCTAGCGATAATAACTGCATTATGTGGGTAAAAATGCATGTTATATTGATAATATTGGGAGTAATAAGTATATTTATTATGGTTCTAGAGATAATAACTGCATAATATGGGTAATAATGCATGTTATATTGATAATAATATAAGTAATAAGTATAATTATTACAGTTCAAGCGATAATACTTCCATTATATGGGTAATAATGCATGTTATATTGATGATAATGAATGTAATACGTATATTTATTATAGTTCTAGCGATAATAACTGCATCATATGGGTAATAATGCATGTTATATTGATAATAATCTAAGTAATAAGTATAATTATTACAGTTCTAGCGATAATAACTGCATTATATGGGTAATAATGCACGTTATATTGCTAACAATATAAGTGATAAGCATAATTATTACAGTTCTAGCGATAATACCTCCATTATGTGGGTAATAATGCATGTTATATGGATAATGATATAAGTAATAAGTATAATTATTACAGTTCTAGCGATAATAACTGCATAATATGGGTAATAATGCACGTTATATTGCTAATAATATAAGTAATGAGTACAATTATTACAGTTCTAGCAATAATACCTCCATTATATGGGTAATAATGCATGTTATATTGATAATGATATATGTAATAAGTATAATTATTACAGTTCTGGCGACAATAACTGCATTATATGGGTAACAATGCACGTTATATTGCTAATAGTATAAGTAATTAGTATATTTATTACAGTTCTAGCGATAATAACTGCACTATATGGGTAATAATGCACGTTATATTGCTAACAATATAAGTAATAAGTATAATTATTACAGTTCTAGCGATAATAACTGCATTATATGGGTAATAATGCATGTTATATTGATAATAATATAAGTAATAAGTATAATTATTACAGTTCTAGCGATAATAACTGCATTATATGGGTAATAATGCACGTTATATTGCTAATAGTATAAGTAATAAGTATAATTATTACAGTTCTTGCGATAATACCTCCATTATATGGGTAATAATGCATGTTATATTGATAATATTGGGAGTAATAAGTATATTTATTATGGTTCTAAAGATAATAACTGCATAATATGGGTAATAATGCATGTTATATTGATAATAATATAAGTAATAAGTATAATTATTACAGTTCAAGCGATAATACCTCCATTATATGGGTAATGATGCATGTTATATTGATGATAATGAATGTAATACGTATATTTATTATAGTTCTAGCAATAATAACTGCATAATATGGGTAATAATGCATGTTATATTGAGAATAATATAAGTAATAAGTATAATTATTACAGTTCTGGCGATAATAACTGCATTATATGGGTAATAATGCACGTTATATTGCTAATAGTATAAGTAATAAGTATAATTATTACAGTTCTTGCGATAATACCTCCATTATATGGGTAATAATGCATGTTATATTTATAATAATATAAGTAATAAGTATAATTATTACAGTTCTAGCGATAATAACTGCATTATATGGGTAATAATGCACGTTATATTGCTAATAATATAAGTAATAAGTATAATTATTACAGTTCTAGCGATAATAACTGCATTAAATGGGTAATAATGCATGTTATATTGATAATAATATAAGTAATAAGTATAATTATTACAGTTCTAGCGATAATAACTGCATTATATGGGTAATAATGCATGTTATATTGATAATATCGGGAGTAATAAGTATAATTGTTATAGTTCTAGCGATAATAATAGTAAAATATGGCAAATAGTGCATGTTATATTGATAATAATAAAAGTAACAAATATATTTATTACAGTTCTAGCGATAGTAACTGCATTATATGGGTAAAAATGCATGTTATATTGATAATATTGGGAGTAATAAGTATATTTATTATGGTTCTAGAGATAATAACTGCATCATATGGGTAATAATGCATGTTATATTGATAATAATATAAGTAATAAATATAATTATTACAGTTCTAGCGATAATAACTGCATTATATGGGTAATAATGCACGTTATATTGCTAGTAGTATAAGTAATAAGTATAATTATTACAGTTCTAGCGATAATAACTGCATAATATGGGTAATAATGCACGTTATGTTGCTAATAATATAAGTAATGAGTACAATTATTACAGTTCTAGCGATAATAACTGCATTATATGGGTAATAATGCACGTTATATTGCTAATAATATAAGTAATAAGTATAATTATTACAGTTCTAGCGATAATACCTCCATTATATGGGTAATAATGCATGTTATATTGATAATATCGGGAGTAATAAGTATAATTATTATAGTTCTAGCGATAATAATAGTAAAATATGGCAAATAGTGCATGTTATATTGATAATAATAAAAGTAACAAATATATTTATTACAGTTCTATCGATAATAACTGCATAATATGGGTAATAATGCATGTTATATTAATGATAATGAAAGTAATACGTATATTTATTATAGTTCTAGCGATAATAACTGCATAATATGGGTAATAATGCATGTTATATTGAGAATAATATAAGTAATAAGTATAATTATTACAGTTCTGGCGATAATAACTGCATAATATGGGTAATAATGCACGTTATGTTGCTAATAATATAAGTAATGAGTACAATTATTACAGTTCTAGCGATAATAACTGCATTATATGGGTAATAATGCACGTTATATTGCTAATAATATAAGTAAGAAGTATAATTATTACAGTTCTAGCGATAATAACTGCATTATATGGGTAATAATGCATGTTACATTGATAATATTGGGAGTAATAAGTGTATTTATTATAGTTCTAGCGATAATAACTGCATAATATGGGTAATAATGCATGTTATATTGATAATAGTATAAGTAATAAGTATAATTATTATAGTTCTAGCAATAATACCTCCATTATATGGGTAATAATGCATGTTATATTGATGATAATGAAAGTGATACGTATATTTATTATAGCTCTTGCGATAATAACTGCATCATATGGGTAATAATGCATGTTATATTGATAATAATCTAAGTAATAAGTATAATTATTACAGTTCTAGCGATAATAACTGCATTATATGGGTAATAATGCATGTTATATTGATAATAATATAAGTAATAAGTATAATTATTACAGTTCTAGCGATAATAACTGCATTATATGGGTAATAATGCACGTTATATTGCTAATAGTATAAGTAATAAGTATAATTATTACAGTTCTTGCGATAATACCTCCATTATATGGGTAATAATGCATGTTATATTGATAATAATATAAGTAATAAGTATAATTATTACAGTTCTAGCGATAATAACTGCATTATATGGGTAATAATGCACGTTATATTGCTTATAATATAAGTAATAAGTATAATTATTACAGTTCTAGCGATAATAACTGCATTATATGGGTAATAATGCATGTTATATTGATAATAATATAAGTAATAAGTATAATTATTACAGTTCTAGCGATAATAACTGCATTATATGGGTAATAATGCACGTTATATTGCTAGTAGTATAAGTAATAAGTATAATTATTACAGTTCTAGCGATAATAACTGCATAATATGGGTAATAATGCAGGTAATATTGCTAATAATATAAGTAATGAGTACAATTATTACAGTTCTAGCGATAATAACTGCATTATATGGGTAATAATGCATGTTATATTGATAATAACATAAGTAGTAAGTATAATTATTACAGTTCTAGCGATAATAACTGCATTATATGGGTAATAATGCATGTTATATTGATAATATCGGGAGTAATAAGTATAATTATTATAGTTCTAGCGATAATAATAGTAAAATATGGCAAATAGTGCATGTTATATTGATAATAATAAAAGTAACAAATATATTTATTACAGTTCTATCGATAATAACTGCATAATATGGGTAATAATGCATGTTATATTAATGATAATGAAAGTAATACGTATATTTATTATAGTTCTAGCGATAATAACTGCATTATATGGGTAACAATGCACGTTATATTGCTAATAGTATAAGTAATAAGTATAATTATTACAGTTCTAGCAATAATACCTCCATTATATGGATAATAATGCATGTTATATTGATAATAATATAAGTAATAAGTATAATTATTACAGTTCTAGCGATAATAACTGCATTATATGGGTAATAATGCATGTTATATTGATAATATTGGGAGTAATAAGTATATTTATTATAGTTCTAGCGATAATAACTGCATAATATGGGTAATAATGCATGTTATATTGATAATAGTATAAGTAATAAGTATAATTATTACAGTTCTAGCGATAATAACTGCATTATATGGGTAATAATGCACGTTATATTGCTAATAGTATAAGTAATAAGTATAATTATTACAGTTCTAGCGATAATACCTCCATTATATGGGTAATAATGCATGTTATATTGATAATATTGGGAGTAATAAGTATATTTATTATAGTTCTAGCGATAATAACTGCATAATATGGGTAATAATGCATGTTATATTGAGAATAATATAAGTAATAAGTATAATTATTACAGTTCTGGCGATAATAACTGCATAATATGGGTAATAATGCACGTTATGTTGCTAATAATATAAGTAATGAGTACAATTATTACAGTTCTAGCGATAATAACTGCATTATATGGGTAATAATGCACGTTATATTGCTAATAATATAAGTAAGAAGTATAATTATTACAGTTCTAGCGATAATAACTGCATTATATGGGTAATAATGCATGTTACATTGATAATATTGGGAGTAATAAGTGTATTTATTATAGTTCTAGCGATAATAACTGCATAATATGGGTAATAATGCATGTTATATTGATAATAGTATAAGTAATAAGTATAATTATTATAGTTCTAGCAATAATACCTCCATTATATGGGTAATAATGCATGTTATATTGATGATAATGAAAGTGATACGTATATTTATTATAGCTCTTGCGATAATAACTGCATCATATGGGTAATAATGCATGTTATATTGATAATAATCTAAGTAATAAGTATAACTATTACAGTTCTAGCGATAATAACTGCATTATATGGGTAATAATGCACGTTATATTGCTAACAATATAAGTAATAAGCATAATTATTACAGTTCAAGCGATAATACCTCCATTATATGGGTAATAATGCATGTTATATGGATAATGATATAAGTAATAAGTATAATTATTACAGTTCTAGCGATAATAACTGCATAATATGGGTAATAATGCACGTTATATTGCTAATAATATAAGTAATGAGTACAATTATTACAGTTCTAGCAATAATACCTCCATTATATGGGTAATAATGCATGTTATATTGATAATGATATAAGTAATAAGTATAATTATTACAGTTCTGGCGACAATAACTGCATTATATGGGTAACAATGCACGTTATATTGCTAATAGTATAAGTAATTAGTATATTTATTACAGTTCTAGCGATAATAACTGCATTATATGGGTAATAATGCATGTTATATTGATAATATCGGGAGTAATAAGTATAATTATTATAGTTCTAGCGATAATAATAGTAAAATATGGCAAATAGTGCATGTTATATTGATAATAATATAAGTAATAAGTATAATTATTACAGTTCTAGCGATAATAACTGCATAATATGGGTAATAATGCATGTTATATTGATAATAATATAAGTAATAAGTATAATTATTACAGTTCTAGCGATAATAACTGCATTATATGGGTAATAATGCACGTTATATTGCTAACAATATAAGTAATAAGTATAATTATTACAGTTCTAGCGATAATAACTGCATTATATGGGTAATAATGCACGTTATATTGCTAACAATGTAAGTAATAAGTATAATTATTACAGTTCTAGCGATAATAACTGCATTATATGGGCAATAATGCATGTTATATTGATGATAATGAAAGTAATACGAATATTTATTATAGTTCTAGCGATAATAACTGCATAATATGGGTAATAATGCATGTTATATTGAGAATAATATAAGTAATAAGTATAATTATTACAGTTCAAGCGATAATACCTCCATTATATGGGTAATAATGCATGTTATATTGATGATAATGAATGTAATACGTATATTTATTATAGTTCTAGCGATAATAACTGCATAATATGGGTAATAATGCATGTTATATTGAGAATAATATAAGTAATAAGTATAATTATTACAGTTCTGGCGATAATAACTGCATTATATGGGTAATAATGCACGTTATATTGCTAATAGTATAAGTAATAAGTATAATTATTAGAGTTCTTGCGATAATACCTCCATTATATGGGTAATAATGCATGTTATATTGATAATAATATAAGTAATAAGTATAATTATTACAGTTCTAGCGATAATAACTGCATTATATGGGCAATAATGCATGTTATATTGATGATAATGAAAGTGATACGTATATTTATTATAGCTCTTGCGATAATAACTGCATCATATGGGTAATAATGCATGTTATATTGATAATAATCTAAGTAATAAGTATAATTATTACAGTTCTAGCGATAATAACTGCATTATATGGGTAATAATGCATGTTATATTGATAATAATATAAGTAATAAGTATAATTATTACAGTTCTAGCGATAATAACTGCATTATATGGGTAATAATGCATGTTACATTGATAATAACATAAGTAGTAAGTATGATTATTACAGTTCTAGCGATAATAACTGCATTATATGGGTAATAATGCATGTTATATTGATAATATCGGGAGTAATAAGTATAATTATTATAGTTCTAGCGATAATAATAGTAAAATATGGCAAATAGTGCATGTTATATTGATAATAATAAAAGTAACAAATATATTTATTACAGTTCTATCGATAATAACTGCATAATATGGGTAATAATGCATGTTATATTGATAATGATATATGTAATAAGTATAATTATTACAGTTCTGGCGACAATAACTGCATTATATGGGTAACAATGCACGTTATATTGCTAATAGTATAAGTAATTAGTATATTTATTACAGTTCTAGCGATAATAACTGCACTATATGGGTAATAATGCACGTTATATTGCTAACAATATAAGTAATAAGTATAATTATTACAGTTCTAGCGATAATAACTGCATTATATGGGTAATAATGCATGTTATATTGATAATAATATAAGTAATAAGTATAATTATTACAGTTCTAGCGATAATAACTGCATTATATGGGTAATAATGCACGTTATATTGCTAATAGTATAAGTAATAAGTATAATTATTACAGTTCTTGCGATAATACCTCCATTATATGGGTAATAATGCATGTTATATTGATAATAATATAAGTAATAAGTATAATTATTACAGTTCTAGCGATAATAACTGCATTATATGGGTAATAATGCACGTTATATTGCTTATAATATAAGTAATAAGTATAATTATTACAGTTCTAGCGATAATAACTGCATTATATGGGTAATAATGCATGTTATATTGATAATAATATAAGTAATAAGTATAATTATTACAGTTCTAGCGATAATAACTGCATTATATGGGTAATAATGCACGTTATATTGCTAGTAGTATAAGTAATAAGTATAATTATTACAGTTCTAGCGATAATAACTGCATAATATGGGTAATAATGCAGGTAATATTGCTAATAATATAAGTAATGAGTACAATTATTACAGTTCTAGCGATAATAACTGCATTATATGGGTAATAATGCATGTTATATTGATAATAACATAAGTAGTAAGTATAATTATTACAGTTCTAGCGATAATAACTGCATTATATGGGTAATAATGCATGTTATATTGATAATATCGGGAGTAATAAGTATAATTATTATAGTTCTAGCGATAATAATAGTAAAATATGGCAAATAGTGCATGTTATATTGATAATAATAAAAGTAACAAATATATTTATTACAGTTCTATCGATAATAAGTGCATAATATGGGTAATAATGCATGTTATATTGATGATAATAAAAGCAATACGTATATTTATTATAGTTCTAGCGATAATAACTGCATAATATGGGTAATAATGCATGTTATATTGATAATAATATAAGTAATAAGTATAATTATTACAGTTCTAGCGATAATAACTGCATTATATGGGTAATAATGCACGTTATATTGCTAACAATATAAGTAATAAGTATAATTATTACAGTTCTAGCGATAATAACTGCATTATATGGGTAAAAATGCATGTTATATTGATAATATTGGGAGTAATAAGTATATTTATTATGGTTCTAAAGATAATAACTGCATAATATGGGTAATAATGCATGTTATATTGATAATAATATAAGTAATAAGTATAATTATTACAGTTCAAGCGATAATACCTCCATTATATGGGTAATGATGCATGTTATATTGATGATAATGAATGTAATACGTATATTTATTATAGTTCTAGCAATAATAACTGCATAATATGGGTAATAATGCATGTTATATTGAGAATAATATAAGTAATAAGTATAATTATTACAGTTCTGGCGATAATAACTGCATTATATGGGTAATAATGCACGTTATATTGCTAATAGTATAAGTAATAAGTATAATTATTACAGTTCTTGCGATAATACCTCCATTATATGGGTAATAATGCATGTTATATTTATAATAATATAAGTAATAAGTATAATTATTACAGTTCTAGCGATAATAACTGCATTATATGGGTAATAATGCACGTTATATTGCTAATAATATAAGTAATAAGTATAATTATTACAGTTCTAGCGATAATAACTGCATAATATGGGTAATAATGCATGTTATATTGAGAATAATATAAGTAATAAGTATAATTATTACAGTTCTGGCGATAATAACTGCATAATATGGGTAATAATGCACGTTATATTGCTAATAATATAAGTAATGAGTACAATTATTACAGTTCTAGCGATAATAACTGCATTATATGGGTAATAATGCATGTTATATTGATAATAACATAAGTAATAAGTATAATTATTACAGTTCTAGCGATAATAACTGCATTATATGGGTAATAATGCATGTTATATTGATAATATCGGGAGTAATAAGTATAATTATTATAGTTCTAGCGATAATAATAGTAAAATATGGCAAATAGTGCATGTTATATTGATAATAGTAAAAGTAACAAATATATTTATTACAGTTCTATCGATAATAACTGCATAATATGGGTAATAATGCATGTTATATTGATGATAATAAAAGTAATACGTATATTTATTATAGTTCTAGCGATAATAACTGCATAATATGGGTAATAATGCATGTTATATTGAGAATAACATAAGTAATAAGTATAATTATTACAGTTCTGGCGATAATAACTGCATAATATGGGTAATAATGCACGTTATATTGCTAATAATATAAGTAATGAGTACAATTATTACAGTTCTAGCGATAATAACTGCATTATATGGGTAATAATGCATGTTATATTGATAATATCGGGATTAATAAGTATAATTATTATAGTTCTAGCGATAATAATAGTAAAATATGGCAAATAGTGCATGTTATATTGATAATAGTAAAAGTAACAAATATATTTATTACAGTTCTATCGATAATAACTGCATAATATGGGTAATAATGCATGTTATATTGATGATAATAAAAGTAATACGTATATTTATTATAGTTCTAGCGATAATAACTGCATAATATGGGTAATAATGCATGTTATATTGAGAATAATATAAGTAATAAGTATAATTATTACAGTTCTAGCGATAATAACTGCATTATATGGGTAATAATGCACGTTATATTGCTAACAATATAAGTAATAAGTATAATTATTACAGTTCTAGCGATAATAACTGTATTATATGGGTAATAATGCATGTTATATTGATAATATCGGGAGTAATAGGTATAATTATTATAGTTCTAGCGATAATAATAGTAAAATATGGCAAATAGTGCATGTTATATTGATAATAATAAAAGTAATAAATATATTTATTACAGTTCTATCGATAATAACTGCATAATATGGGTAATAATGCATGTTATATTGATAATAATCTAAGTAATAAGTATAATTATTACAGTTCTAGCGATAATAACTGCATTATATGCGTAATAATGCACGTTATATTGCTAACAATATAAGTAATAAGTACAATTATTACAGTTCTAGCGATAATACCTGCATTATATGGGTAATAATGCATGTTATATTGATGATAATGAAAGTAATACGAATATTTATTATAGTTCTAGTGATAATAACTGCATAATATGGGTAATAATGCATGTTATATTGAGAATAATATAAGTAATAAGTATAATTATTACAGTCCTGGCGATAATAACTGCATAATATGGGTAATAATGCACGTTATATTGCTAATAATATAAGTAATGAGTACAATTATTACAGTTCTAGCGATAATAACTGCATTATATGGGTAATAATGCATGTTATATTGATAATAACATAAGTAATAAGTATAATTATTACAGTTCTAGCGATAATAACTGCATTATATGGGTAATAATGCATGTTATATTGATAATATCGGGAGTAATAAGTATAATTATTATAGTTCTAGCGATAATAATAGTAAAATATGGCAAATAGTGCATGTTATATTGATAATAGTAAAAGTAACAAATATATTTATTACAGTTCTATCGATAATAACTGCATAATATGGGTAATAATGCATGTTATATTGAGAATAATATAAGTAATAAGTATAATTATTACAGTTCTAGCGATAATAACTGCATTATATGGGTAATAATGCACGTTATATTGCTAACAATATAAGTAATAAGTATAATTATTACAGTTCTAGCGATAATAACTGCATTATGTGGGTAAAAATGCATGTTATATTGATAATATTGGGAGTAATAAGTATATTTATTATGGTTCTAGAGATAATAACTGCATAATATGGGTAATAATGCATGTTATATTGATAATAATATAAGTAATAAGTATAATTATTACAGTTCAAGCGATAATACTTCCATTATATGGGTAATAATGCATGTTATATTGATGATAATGAATGTAATACGTATATTTATTATAGTTCTAGCGATAATAACTGCATCATATGGGTAATAATGCATGTTATATTGATAATAATCTAAGTAATAAGTATAATTATTACAGTTCTAGCGATAATAACTGCATTATATGGGTAATAATGCACGTTATATTGCTAACAATATAAGTGATAAGCATAATTATTACAGTTCTAGCGATAATACCTCCATTATATGGGTAATAATGCATGTTATATGGATAATGATATAAGTAATAAGTATAATTATTACAGTTCTAGCGATAATAACTGCATAATATGGGTAATAATGCACGTTATATTGCTAATAATATAAGTAATGAGTACAATTATTACAGTTCTAGCAATAATACCTCCATTATATGGGTAATAATGCATGTTATATTGATAATGATATATGTAATAAGTATAATTATTACAGTTCTGGCGACAATAACTGCATTATATGGGTAACAATGCACGTTATATTGCTAATAGTATAAGTAATTAGTATATTTATTACAGTTCTAGCGATAATAACTGCACTATATGGGTAATAATGCACGTTATATTGCTAACAATATAAGTAATAAGTATAATTATTACAGTTCTAGCGATAATAACTGCATTATATGGGTAATAATGCATGTTATATTGATAATAATATAAGTAATAAGTATAATTATTACAGTTCTAGCGATAATAACTGCATTATATGGGTAATAATGCACGTTATATTGCTAATAATATAAGTAATGAGTACAATTATTACAGTTCTAGCAATAATACCTCCATTATATGGGTAATAATGCATGTTATATTGATAATGATATATGTAATAAGTATAATTATTACAGTTCTGGCGACAATAACTGCATTATATGGGTAACAATGCACGTTATATTGCTAATAGTATAAGTAATTAGTATATTTATTACAGTTCTAGCGATAATAACTGCACTATATGGGTAATAATGCACGTTATATTGCTAACAATATAAGTAATAAGTATAATTATTACAGTTCTAGCGATAATAACTGCATTATATGGGTAATAATGCATGTTATATTGATAATAATATAAGTAATAAGTATAATTATTACAGTTCTAGCGATAATAACTGCATTATATGGGTAATAATGCACGTTATATTGCTAATAGTATAAGTAATAAGTATAATTATTACAGTTCTTGCGATAATACCTCCATTATATGGGTAATAATGCATGTTATATTGATAATATTGGGAGTAATAAGTATATTTATTATGGTTCTAAAGATAATAACTGCATAATATGGGTAATAATGCATGTTATATTGATAATAATATAAGTAATAAGTATAATTATTACAGTTCAAGCGATAATACCTCCATTATATGGGTAATGATGCATGTTATATTGATGATAATGAATGTAATACGTATATTTATTATAGTTCTAGCAATAATAACTGCATAATATGGGTAATAATGCATGTTATATTGAGAATAATATAAGTAATAAGTATAATTATTACAGTTCTGGCGATAATAACTGCATTATATGGGTAATAATGCACGTTATATTGCTAATAGTATAAGTAATAAGTATAATTATTACAGTTCTTGCGATAATACCTCCATTATATGGGTAATAATGCATGTTATATTTATAATAATATAAGTAATAAGTATAATTATTACAGTTCTAGCGATAATAACTGCATTATATGGGTAATAATGCACGTTATATTGCTAATAATATAAGTAATAAGTATAATTATTACAGTTCTAGCGATAATAACTGCATTAAATGGGTAATAATGCATGTTATATTGATAATAATATAAGTAATAAGTATAATTATTACAGTTCTAGCGATAATAACTGCATTATATGGGTAATAATGCATGTTATATTGATAATATCGGGAGTAATAAGTATAATTGTTATAGTTCTAGCGATAATAATAGTAAAATATGGCAAATAGTGCATGTTATATTGATAATAATAAAAGTAACAAATATATTTATTACAGTTCTAGCGATAGTAACTGCATTATATGGGTAAAAATGCATGTTATATTGATAATATTGGGAGTAATAAGTATATTTATTATGGTTCTAGAGATAATAACTGCATCATATGGGTAATAATGCATGTTATATTGATAATAATATAAGTAATAAATATAATTATTACAGTTCTAGCGATAATAACTGCATTATATGGGTAATAATGCACGTTATATTGCTAGTAGTATAAGTAATAAGTATAATTATTACAGTTCTAGCGATAATAACTGCACTATATGGGTAATAATGCACGTTATGTTGCTAATAATATAAGTAATGAGTACAATTATTACAGTTCTAGCGATAATAACTGCATTATATGGGTAATAATGCACGTTATATTGCTAGTAGTATAAGTAATAAGTATAATTATTACAGTTCTAGCGATAATAACTGCACTATATGGGTAATAATGCACGTTATGTTGCTAATAATATAAGTAATGAGTACAATTATTACAGTTCTAGCGATAATAACTGCATTATATGGGTAATAATGCACGTTATATTGCTAATAATATAAGTAATAAGTATAATTATTACAGTTCTAGCGATAATACCTCCATTATATGGGTAATAATGCATGTTATATTGATAATATCGGGAGTAATAAGTATAATTATTATAGTTCTAGCGATAATAATAGTAAAATATGGCAAATAGTGCATGTTATATTGATAATAATAAAAGTAACAAATATATTTATTACAGTTCTATCGGTAATAACTGCATAATATGGGTAATAATGCATGTTATATTAATGATAATGAAAGTAATACGTATATTTATTATAGTTCTAGCGATAATAACTGCATAATATGGGTAATAATGCATGTTATATTGATAATAGTATAAGTAATAAGTATAATTATTATAGTTCTAGCAATAATACCTCCATTATATGGGTAATAATGCATGTTATATTGATGATAATGAAAGTGATACGTATATTTATTATAGCTCTTGCGATAATAACTGCATCATATGGGTAATAATGCATGTTATATTGATAATAATCTAAGTAATAAGTATAACTATTACAGTTCTAGCGATAATAACTGCATTATATGGGTAATAATGCACGTTATATTGCTAACAATATAAGTAATAAGCATAATTATTACAGTTCAAGCGATAATACCTCCATTATATGGGTAATAATGCATGTTATATGGATAATGATATAAGTAATAAGTACAATTATTACAGTTCTAGCAATAATACCTCCATTATATGGGTAATAATGCATGTTATATTGATAATGATATAAGTAATAAGTATAATTATTACAGTTCTGGCGACAATAACTGCATTATATGGGTAACAATGCACGTTATATTGCTAATAGTATAAGTAATTAGTATATTTATTACAGTTCTAGCGATAATAACTGCATAATATGGGTAATAATGCATGTTATATTGATAATATCGGGAGTAATAAGTATAATTATTATAGTTCTAGCGATAATAATAGTAAAATATGGCAAATAGTGCATGTTATATTGATAATAATATAAGTAATAAGTATAATTATTACAGTTCTAGCGATAATAACTGCATAATATGGGTAATAATGCATGTTATATTGATAATAATATGAGTAATAAGTATAATTATTACAGTTCTAGCGATAATAACTGCATTATATGGGTAATACTGCACGTTATATTGCTAACAATATAAGTAATAAGTATAATTATTACAGTTCTAGCGATAATAACTGCATTATATGGGTAAAAATGCATGTTATATTGATAATATTGGGAGTAATAAGTATATTTATTATGGTTCTAGAGATAATAACTGCATAATATGGGTAATAATGCATGTTATATTGATGATAATGAAAGTAATACGAATATTTATTATAGTTCTAGCGATAATAACTGCATAATATGGGTAATAATGCATGTTATATTGAGAATAATATAAGTAATAAGTATAATTATTACAGTTCAAGCGATAATACCTCCATTATATGGGTAATAATGCATGTTATATTGATGATAATGAATGTAATACGTATATTTATTATAGTTCTAGCGATAATAGGTGCATAATATGGGTAATAATGCATGTTATATTGAGAATAATATAAGTAATAAGTATAATTATTACAGTTCTGGCGATAATAACTGCATTATATGGGTAATAATGCACGTTATATTGCTAATAGTATAAGTAATAAGTATAATTATTACAGTTCTTGCGATAATACCTCCATTATATGGGTAATAATGCATGTTATATTGATAATAATATAAGTAATAAGTATAATTATTACAGTTCTAGCGATAATAACTGCATTATATGGGTAATAATGCACGTTATATTGATAATAACATAAGTAATAAGTATAATTATTACAGTTCTAGCGATAATAACTGCATTATATGGGTAATAATGCACGTTATATTGCTAGTAGTATAAGTAATAAGTATAATTATTACAGTTCTAGCGATAATACCTCCATTGTATGGGTAATAATGCATGTTATATTGATAATAATATAAGTAATAAGAATAATTATTACAGTTCTAGCGATAATAACTGCATTATATGGGTAACAATGCACGTTATATTGCTAATAGTATAAGTAATTAGTATATTTATTACAGTTCTAGCGATAATAACTGCATTATATGGGTAATAATGCATGTTATATTGATAATATCGGGAGTAATAAGTATAATTATTATAGTTCTAGCGATAATAATAGTAAAATATGGCAAATAGTGCATGTTATATTGATAATAATATAAGTAATATGTATAATTATTACAGTTCTAGCGATAATAACTGCATAATATGGGTAATAATGCATGTTATATTGATAATAATATGAGTAATAAGTATAATTATTACAGTTCTAGCGATAATAACTGCATTATATGGGTAATACTGCACGTTATATTGCTAACAATATAAGTAATAAGTATAATTATTACAGTTCTAGCGATAATAACTGCATTATATGGGTAAAAATGCATGTTATATTGATAATATTGGGAGTAATAAGTATATTTATTATGGTTCTAGAGATAATAACTGCATAATATGGGTAATAATGCATGTTATATTGATAATAATATAAGTAATAAGTATAATTATTACAGTTCTAGCGATAATACCTCCATTATATGGGTAATAATGCATGTTATATTGATAATAATCTAAGTAATAAGTATAATTATTACAGTTCTAGCGATAATAACTGCATTATATGGGTAATAATGCACGTTATATTGCTAACAATGTAAGTAATAAGTATAATTATTACAGTTCTAGCGATAATAACTGCATTATATGGGCAATAATGCATGTTATATTGATGATAATGAAAGTAATACGAATATTTATTATAGTTCTAGCGATAATAACTGCATAATATGGGTAATAATGCATGTTATATTGAGAATAATATAAGTAATAAGTATAATTATTACAGTTCAAGCGATAATACCTCCATTATATGGGTAATAATGCATGTTATATTGATGATAATGAATGTAATACGTATATTTATTATAGTTCTAGCGATAATAACTGCATAATATGGGTAATAATGCATGTTATATTGAGAATAATATAAGTAATAAGTATAATTATTACAGTTCTGGCGATAATAACTGCATTATATGGGTAATAATGCACGTTATATTGCTAATAGTATAAGTAATAAGTATAATTATTACAGTTCTTGCGATAATACCTCCATTATATGGGTAATAATGCATGTTATATTGATAATAATATAAGTAATAAGTATAATTATTACAGTTCTAGCGATAAGAACTGCATAATATGGGTAATAATGCACGTAATATTGCTAATAATATAAGTAATGAGTACAATTATTACAGTTCTAGCGATAATAACTGCATTATATGGGTAATAATGCATGTTATATTGATAATAACATAAGTAGTAAGTATAATTATTACAGTTCTAGCGATAATAACTGCATTATATGGGTAATAATGCATGTTATATTGATAATATCGGGAGTAATAAGTATAATTATTATAGTTCTAGCGATAATAATAGTAAAATATGGCAAATAGTGCATGTTATATTGATAATAATAAAAGTAACAAATATATTTATTACAGTTCTATCGATAATAACTGCATAATATGGGTAATAATGCATGTTATATTGATGATAATAAAAGCAATACGTATATTTATTATAGTTCTAGCGATAATAACTGCATAATATGGGTAATAATGCATGTTATATTGATAATAATATAAGTAATAAGTATAATTATTACAGTTCTAGCGATAATAACTGCATTATATGGGTAATAATGCACGTTATATTGCTAACAATATAAGTAATAAGTATAATTATTACAGTTCTAGCGATAATAACTGCATTATATGGGTAAAAATGCATGTTATATTGATAATATTGGGAGTAATAAGTATATTTATTATGGTTCTAAAGATAATAACTGCATAATATGGGTAATAATGCATGTTATATTGATAATAATATAAGTAATAAGTATAATTATTACAGTTCAAGCGATAATACCTCCATTATATGGGTAATAATGCACGTTATGTTGCTAATAATATAAGTAATGAGTACAATTATTACAGTTCTAGCGATAATAACTGCATTATATGGGTAATAATGCACGTTATATTGCTAGTGGTATAAGTAATAAGTATAATTATTACAGTTCTAGCGATAATAACTGCATAATATGGGTAATAATGCACGTTATGTTGCTAATAATATAAGTAATGAGTACAATTATTACAGTTCTAGCGATAATAACTGCATTATATGGGTAATAATGCACGTTATATTGCTAATAATATAAGTAAGAAGTATAATTATTACAGTTCTGGCGATAATAACTGCATTATATGGGTAATAATGCATGTTACATTGATAATATTGGGAGTAATAAGTGTATTTATTATAGTTCTAGCGATAATAACTGCATCATATGGGTAATAATGCATGTTATATTGATAATAATCTAAGTAATAAGTATAATTATGACAGTTCTAGCGATAATAACTGCATTATATGGGTAATAATGCACGTTATATTGCTAACAATATAAGTAATAAGCATAATTATTACAGTTCAAGCGATAATACCTCCATTATATGGGTAATAATGCATGTTATATGGATAATGATATAAGTAATAAGTATAATTATTACAGTTCTAGCGATAATAACTGCATAATATGGGTAATAATGCACGTTATATTGCTAATAATATAAGTAATGAGTACAATTATTACAGTTCTAGCAATAATACCTCCATTATATGGGTAATAATGCATGTTATATTGATAATGATATAAGTAATAAGTATAATTATTACAGTTCTGGCGACAATAACTGCATTATATGGGTAACAATGCACGTTATATTGCTAATAGTATAAGTAATTAGTATATTTATTACAGTTCTAGCGATAATAACTGCATTATATGGGTAATAATGCATGTTATATTGATAATATCGGGAGTAATAAGTATAATTATTATAGTTCTAGCGATAATAATAGTAAAATATGGCAAATAGTGCATGTTATATTGATAATAATATAAGTAATAAGTATAATTATTACAGTTCTAGCGATAATAACTGCATAATATGGGTAATAATGCATGTTATATTGATAATAATATAAGTAATAAGTATAATTATTACAGTTCTAGCGATAATAACTGCATTATATGGGTAATAATGCACGTTATATTGCTAACAATATAAGTAATAAGTATAATTATTACTGTTCTAGCGATAATAACTGCATTATATGGGTAAAAATGCATGTTATATTGATAATATTGGGAGTAATAAGTATATTTATTATGGTTCTAGAGATAATAACTGCATAATATGGGTAATAATGCATGTTATATTGATGATAATGAAAGTAATACGAATATTTATTATAGTTCTAGCGATAATAACTGCATAATATGGGTAATAATGCATGTTATATTGAGAATAATATAAGTAATAAGTATAATTATTACAGTTCAAGCGATAATACCTCCATTATATGGGTAATAATGCATGTTATATTGATGATAATGAATGTAATACGTATATTTATTATAGTTCTAGCGATAATAGGTGCATAATATGGGTAATAATGCATGTTGTATTGAGAATAATATAAGTAATAAAGTATAATTATTACAGTTCTGGCGATAATAACTGCATTATATGGGTAATAATGCACGTTATATTGCTAATAGTATAAGTAATAAGTATAATTATTACAGTTCTTGCGATAATACCTCCATTATATGGGTAATAATGCATGTTATATTGATAATAATATAAGTAATAAGTATAATTATTACAGTTCTAGCGATAATAACTGCATTATATGGGTAATAATGCACGTTATATTGATAATAATATAAGTAATAAGTATAATTATTACAGTTCTAGCGATAATAACTGCATTATATGGGTAATAATGCACGTTATATTGATAATAATATAAGTAATAAGTATAATTATTACAGTTCTAGCGATAATAACTGCATTATATGGGTAATAATGCACGTTATATTGCTAGTAGTATAAGTAATAAGTATAATTATTACAGTTCTAGCGATAAGAACTGCATAATATGGGTAATAATGCACGTAATATTGCTAATAATATAAGTAATGAGTACAATTATTACAGTTCTAGCGATAATAACTGCATTATATGGGTAATAATGCATGTTATATTGATAATAACATAAGTAGTAAGTATAATTATTACAGTTCTAGCGATAATAACTGCATTATATGGGTAACAATGCATGTTATATTGATAATATCGGGAGTAATAAGTATAATTATTATAGTTCTAGCGATAATAATAGTAAAATATGGCAAATAGTGCATGTTATATTGATAATAATAAAAGTAACAAATATATTTATTACAGTTCTATCGATAATAACTGCATAATATGGGTAATAATGCATGTTATATTGATGATAATAAAAGCAATACGTATATTTATTATAGTTCTAGCGATAATAACTGCATAATATGGGTAATAATGCATGTTATATTGATAATAATATAAGTAATAAGTATAATTATTACAGTTCTAGCGATAATAACTGCATTATATGGGTAATAATGCACGTTATATTGCTAACAATATAAGTAATAAGTATAATTATTACAGTTCTAGCGGTAATAACTGCATTATATGGGTAAAAATGCATGTTATATTGATAATATTGGGAGTAATAGGTATATTTATTATGGTTCTAAAGATAATAACTGCATAATATGGGTAATAATGCATGTTATATTGATAATAATATAAGTAATAAGTATAATTATTACAGTTCAAGCGATAATACCTCCATTATATGGGTAATAATGCATGTTATATTGATGATAATGAATGTAATACGTATATTTATTATAGTTCTAGCGATAATAACTGCATAATATGGGTAATAATGCATGTTATATGGAGAATAATATAAGTAATAAGTATAATTATTACAGTTCTGGCGATAATAACTGCATTATATGGGTAATAATGCACGTTATATAGCTAATAGAATAAGTAATAAGTATAAATATTACAGTTCTTGCGATAATACCTCCATTATATGGGTAATAATGCATGTTATATTTATAATAATATAAGTAATAAGTATAATTATTACAGTTCTAGCGATAATAACTGCATTATATGGGTAATAATGCACGTTATATTGCTAATAATATAAGTAATAAGTATAATTATTACAGTTCTAGCGATAATAACTGCATAATATGGGTAATAATGCACGTTATGTTGCTAATAATATAAGTAATGAGTACAATTATTACAGTTCTAGCGATAATAACTGCATTATATGGGTAATAATGCACGTTATATTGCTAATAATATAAGTAATAAGTATAATTATTACAGTTCTAGCGATAATAACTGCATTATATGGGTAATAATGCATGTTACATTGATAATATTGGGAGTAATAAGTGTATTTATTATAGTTCTAGCGATAATAACTGCATAATATGGGTAATAATGCATGTTATATTGATAATAGTATAAGTAATAAGTATAATTATTATAGTTCTAGCAATAATACCTCCATTATATGGGTAATAATGCATGTTATATTGATGATAATGAAAGTGATACGTATATTTATTATAGCTCTTGCGATAATAACTGCATCATATGGGTAATAATGCATGTTATATTGATAATAATCCAAGTAATAAGTATAATTATTACAGTTCTAGCGATAATAACTGCATTATATGGGTAATAACGCACGTTATATTGCTAACAATATAAGTAATAAGTATAATTATTACAGTTCTAGCGATAATACCTCCATTATATGGGTAATAATGCACGTTATATTGCTAATAATATAAGTAATGAGTACAACTATTACAGTTCTAGCGATAATAACTGCATTATATGGGTAATAATGCATGTTATATTGAGAATAATATAAGTAATAAGTATAATTATTACAGTTCTTGCGATAATATCTCCATTATATGGGTAATAATGCATGTTATATTGATAATAATATAAGTAATAGGTATAATTATTACAGTTCTAGCGATAATAACTGCATTATATGGGTAAAAATGCATGTTATATTGATAATATCGGGAGTAATAAGTATAATTATTATAGTTCTAGCGATAATAATAGTAAAATATGGCAAATAGTGCATGTTATATTGATAATAATAAAAGTAACAAATATATTTATTACAGTTCTATCGATAATAACTGCATAATATGGGTAATAATGCATGTTATATTGATGATAATGAAAGTAATACGTATATTTATTATAGTTCTAGCGATAATAACTGCATAATATGGGTAATAATGCATGTTATATTGAGAATAATATAAGTAATAAGTATAATTATTACAGTTCTGGCGATAATAACTGCATAATATGGGTAATAATGCACGTTATATTGCTAATAATATAAGTAATGAGTACAACTATTACAGTTCTAGCGATAATAACTGCATTATATGGGTAATAATGCATGTTATATTGAGAATAATATAAGTAATAAGTATAATTATTACAGTTCTTGCGATAATATCTCCATTATATGGGTAATAATGCATGTTATATTGATAATAATATAAGTAATAGGTATAATTATTACAGTTCTAGCGATAATAACTGCATTATATGGGTAATAATGCACGTTATATAGCTAATAGAATAAGTAATAAGTATAAATATTACAGTTCTTGCGATAATACCTCCATTATATGGGTAATAATGCATGTTATATTGATAATAACATAAGTAGTAAGTATAATTATTACAGTTCTAGCGATAATAACTGCATTATATGGGTAACAATGCATGTTATATTGATAATATCGGGAGTAATAAGTATAATTATTATAGTTCTAGCGATAATAATAGTAAAATATGGCAAATAGTGCATGTTATATTGATAATAATAAAAGTAACAAATATATTTATTACAGTTCTATCGATAATAACTGCATAATATGGGTAATAATGCATGTTATATTGATGATAATAAAAGCAATACGTATATTTATTATAGTTCTAGCGATAATAACTGCATAATATGGGTAATAATGCATGTTATATTGATAATAATATAAGTAATAAGTATAATTATTACAGTTCTAGCGATAATAACTGCATTATATGGGTAATAATGCACGTTATATTGCTAACAATATAAGTAATAAGTATAATTATTACAGTTCTAGCGGTAATAACTGCATTATATGGGTAAAAATGCATGTTATATTGATAATATTGGGAGTAATAAGTATATTTATTATGGTTCTAAAGATAATAACTGCATAATATGGGTAATAATGCATGTTATATTGATAATAATATAAGTAATAAGTATAATTATTACAGTTCAAGCGATAATACCTCCATTATATGGGTAATAATGCATGTTATATTGATGATAATGAATGTAATACGTATATTTATTATAGTTCTAGCGATAGTAACTGCATAATATGGGTAATAATGCATGTTATATGGAGAATAATATAAGTAATAAGTATAATTATTACAGTTCTGGCGATAATAACTGCATTATATGGGTAATAATGCACGTTATATAGCTAATAGAATAAGTAATAAGTATAAATATTACAGTTCTTGCGATAATACCTCCATTATATGGGTAATAATGCATGTTATATTTATAATAATATAAGTAATAAGTATAATTATTACAGTTCTAGCGATAATAACTGCATTATATGGGTAATAATGCACGTTATATTGCTAATAATATAAGTAATAAGTATAATTATTACAGTTCTAGCGATAATAACTGCATAATATGGGTAATAATGCACGTTATGTTGCTAATAATATAAGTAATGAGTACAATTATTACAGTTCTAGCGATAATAACTGCATTATATGGGTAATAATGCACGTTATATTGCTAATAATATAAGTAATAAGTATAATTATTACAGTTCTAGCGATAATAACTGCATTATATGGGTAATAATGCATGTTACATTGATAATATTGGGAGTAATAAGTGTATTTATTATAGTTCTAGCGATAATAACTGCATAATATGGGTAATAATGCATGTTATATTGATAATAGTATAAGTAATAAGTATAATTATTATAGTTCTAGCAATAATACCTCCATTATATGGGTAATAATGCATGTTATATTGATGATAATGAAAGTGATACGTATATTTATTATAGCTCTTGCGATAATAACTGCATCATATGGGTAATAATGCATGTTATATTGATAATAATCCAAGTAATAAGTATAATTATTACAGTTCTAGCGATAATAACTGCATTATATGGGTAATAATGCACGTTATATTGCTAACAATATAAGTAATAAGCATAATTATTACAGTTCAAGCGATAATACCTCCATTATATGGGTAATAATGCATGTTATATGGATAATGATATAAGTAATAAGTATAATTATTACAGTTCTAGCGATAATAACTGCATAATATGGGTAATAATGCACGTTATATTGCTAATAATATAAGTAATGAGTACAATTATTACAGTTCTAGCAATAATACCTCCATTATATGGGTAATAATGCATGTTATATTGATAATGATATAAGTAATAAGTATAATTATTACAGTTCTGGCGACAATAACTGCATTATATGGGTAACAATGCACGTTATATTGCTAATAGTATAAGTAATTAGTATATTTATTACAGTTCTAGCGATAATAACTGCATTATATGGGTAATAATGCATGTTATATTGATAATATCGGGAGTAATAAGTATATTTATTATGGTTCTAGAGATAATAACTGCATAATATGGGTAATAATGCATGTTATATTGATGATAATGAAAGTAATACGAATATTTATTATAGTTCTAGCGATAATAACTGCATAATATGGGTAATAATGCATGTTATATTGAGAATAATATAAGTAATAAGTATAATTATTACAGTTCAAGCGATAATACCTCCATTATATGGGTAATAATGCATGTTATATTGATGATAATGAATGTAATACGTATATTTATTATAGTTCTAGCGATAATAGGTGCATAATATGGGTAATAATGCATGTTATATTGAGAATAATATAAGTAATAAGTATAATTATTACAGTTCTGGCGATAATAACTGCATTATATGGGTAATAATGCACGTTATATTGCTAATAGTATAAGTAATAAGTATAATTATTACAGTTCTTGCGATAATACCTCCATTATATGGGTAATAATGCATGTTATATTGATAATAATATAAGTAATAAGTATAATTATTACAGTTCTAGCGATAATAACTGCATTATATGGGTAATAATGCACGTTATATTGATAATAATATAAGTAATAAGTATAATTATTACAGTTCTAGCGATAATAACTGCATTATATGGGTAATAATGCACGTTATATTGATAATAATATAAGTAATAAGTATAATTATTACAGTTCTAGCGATAATAACTGCATTATATGGGTAATAATGCACGTTATATTGCTAGTAGTATAAGTAATAAGTATAATTATTACAGTTCTAGCGATAAGAACTGCATAATATGGGTAATAATGCACGTAATATTGCTAATAATATAAGTAATGAGTACAATTATTACAGTTCTAGCGATAATAACTGCATTATATGGGTAATAATGCATGTTATATTGATAATAACATAAGTAGTAAGTATAATTATTACAGTTCTAGCGATAATAACTGCATTATATGGGTAACAATGCATGTTATATTGATAATATCGGGAGTAATAAGTATAATTATTATAGTTCTAGCGATAATAATAGTAAAATATGGCAAATAGTGCATGTTATATTGATAATAATAAAAGTAACAAATATATTTATTACAGTTCTATCGATAATAACTGCATAATATGGGTAATAATGCATGTTATATTGATGATAATAAAAGCAATACGTATATTTATTATAGTTCTAGCGATAATAACTGCATAATATGGGTAATAATGCATGTTATATTGATAATAATATAAGTAATAAGTATAATTATTACAGTTCTAGCGATAATAACTGCATTATATGGGTAATAATGCACGTTATATTGCTAACAATATAAGTAATAAGTATAATTATTACAGTTCTAGCGGTAATAACTGCATTATATGGGTAAAAATGCATGTTATATTGATAATATTGGGAGTAATAAGTATATTTATTATGGTTCTAAAGATAATAACTGCATAATATGGGTAATAATGCATGTTATATTGATAATAATATAAGTAATAAGTATAATTATTACAGTTCAAGCGATAATACCTCCATTATATGGGTAATAATGCATGTTATATTGATGATAATGAATGTAATACGTATATTTATTATAGTTCTAGCGATAATAACTGCATAATATGGGTAATAATGCATGTTATATGGAGAATAATATAAGTAATAAGTATAATTATTACAGTTCTGGCGATAATAACTGCATTATATGGGTAATAATGCACGTTATATAGCTAATAGAATAAGTAATAAGTATAAATATTACAGTTCTTGCGATAATACCTCCATTATATGGGTAATAATGCATGTTATATTTATAATAATATAAGTAATAAGTATAATTATTACAGTTCTAGCGATAATAACTGCATTATATGGGTAATAATGCACGTTATATTGCTAATAATATAAGTAATAAGTTTAATTATTACAGTTCTAGCGATAATAACTGCATAATATGGGTAATAATGCACGTTATGTTGCTAATAATATAAGTAATGAGTACAATTATTACAGTTCTAGCGATAATAACTGCATTATATGGGTAATAATGCACGTTATATTGCTAATAATATAAGTAATAAGTATAATTATTACAGTTCTAGCGATAATAACTGCATTATATGGGTAATAATGCATGTTACATTGATAATATTGGGAGTAATAAGTGTATTTATTATAGTTCTAGCGATAATAACTGCATAATATGGGTAATAATGCATGTTATATTGATAATAGTATAAGTAATAAGTATAATTATTATAGTTCTAGCAATAATACCTCCATTATATGGGTAATAATGCATGTTATATTGATGATAATGAAAGTGATACGTATATTTATTATAGCTCTTGCGATAATAACTGCATCATATGGGTAATAATGCATGTTATATTGATAATAATCCAAGTAATAAGTATAATTATTACAGTTCTAGCGATAATAACTGCATTATATGGGTAATAACGCACGTTATATTGCTAACAATATAAGTAATAAGTATAATTATTACAGTTCTAGCGATAATACCTCCATTATATGGGTAATAATGCACGTTATATTGCTAATAATATAAGTAATGAGTACAACTATTACAGTTCTAGCGATAATAACTGCATTATATGGGTAATAATGCATGTTATATTGAGAATAATATAAGTAATAAGTATAATTATTACAGTTCTTGCGATAATATCTCCATTATATGGGTAATAATGCATGTTATATTGATAATAATATAAGTAATAGGTATAATTATTACAGTTCTAGCGATAATAACTGCATTATATGGGTAAAAATGCATGTTATATTGATAATATCGGGAGTAATAAGTATAATTATTATAGTTCTAGCGATAATAATAGTAAAATATGGCAAATAGTGCATGTTATATTGATAATAATAAAAGTAACAAATATATTTATTACAGTTCTATCGATAATAACTGCATAATATGGGTAATAATGCATGTTATATTGATGATAATGAAAGTAATACGTATATTTATTATAGTTCTAGCGATAATAACTGCATAATATGGGTAATAATGCATGTTATATTGAGAATAATATAAGTAATAAGTATAATTATTACAGTTCTGGCGATAATAACTGCATAATATGGGTAATAATGCACGTTATATTGCTAATAATATAAGTAATGAGTACAACTATTACAGTTCTAGCGATAATAACTGCATTATATGGGTAATAATGCATGTTATATTGAGAATAATATAAGTAATAAGTATAATTATTACAGTTCTTGCGATAATATCTCCATTATATGGGTAATAATGCATGTTATATTGATAATAATATAAGTAATAGGTATAATTATTACAGTTCTAGCGATAATAACTGCATTATATGGGTAATAATGCACGTTATATAGCTAATAGAATAAGTAATAAGTATAAATATTACAGTTCTTGCGATAATACCTCCATTATATGGGTAATAATGCATGTTATATTGATAATAACATAAGTAGTAAGTATAATTATTACAGTTCTAGCGATAATAACTGCATTATATGGGTAACAATGCATGTTATATTGATAATATCGGGAGTAATAAGTATAATTATTATAGTTCTAGCGATAATAATAGTAAAATATGGCAAATAGTGCATGTTATATTGATAATAATAAAAGTAACAAATATATTTATTACAGTTCTATCGATAATAACTGCATAATATGGGTAATAATGCATGTTATATTGATGATAATAAAAGCAATACGTATATTTATTATAGTTCTAGCGATAATAACTGCATAATATGGGTAATAATGCATGTTATATTGATAATAATATAAGTAATAAGTATAATTATTACAGTTCTAGCGATAATAACTGCATTATATGGGTAATAATGCACGTTATATTGCTAACAATATAAGTAATAAGTATAATTATTACAGTTCTAGCGGTAATAACTGCATTATATGGGTAAAAATGCATGTTATATTGATAATATTGGGAGTAATAAGTATATTTATTATGGTTCTAAAGATAATAACTGCATAATATGGGTAATAATGCATGTTATATTGATAATAATATAAGTAATAAGTATAATTATTACAGTTCAAGCGATAATACCTCCATTATATGGGTAATAATGCATGTTATATTGATGATAATGAATGTAATACGTATATTTATTATAGTTCTAGCGATAATAACTGCATAATATGGGTAATAATGCATGTTATATGGAGAATAATATAAGTAATAAGTATAATTATTACAGTTCTGGCGATAATAACTGCATTATATGGGTAATAATGCACGTTATATAGCTAATAGAATAAGTAATAAGTATAAATATTACAGTTCTTGCGATAATACCTCCATTATATGGGTAATAATGCATGTTATATTTATAATAATATAAGTAATAAGTATAATTATTACAGTTCTAGCGATAATAACTGCATTATATGGGTAATAATGCACGTTATATTGCTAATAATATAAGTAATAAGTATAATTATTACAGTTCTAGCGATAATAACTGCATAATATGGGTAATAATGCACGTTATGTTGCTAATAATATAAGTAATGAGTACAATTATTACAGTTCTAGCGATAATAACTGCATTATATGGGTAATAATGCACGTTATATTGCTAATAATATAAGTAATAAGTATAATTATTACAGTTCTAGCGATAATAACTGCATTATATGGGTAATAATGCATGTTACATTGATAATATTGGGAGTAATAAGTGTATTTATTATAGTTCTAGCGATAATAACTGCATAATATGGGTAATAATGCATGTTATATTGATAATAGTATAAGTAATAAGTATAATTATTATAGTTCTAGCAATAATACCTCCATTATATGGGTAATAATGCATGTTATATTGATGATAATGAAAGTGATACGTATATTTATTATAGCTCTTGCGATAATAACTGCATCATATGGGTAATAATGCATGTTATATTGATAATAATCCAAGTAATAAGTATAATTATTACAGTTCTAGCGATAATAACTGCATTATATGGGTAATAACGCACGTTATATTGCTAACAATATAAGTAATAAGTATAATTATTACAGTTCTAGCGATAATACCTCCATTATATGGGTAATAATGCACGTTATATTGCTAATAATATAAGTAATGAGTACAACTATTACAGTTCTAGCGATAATAACTGCATTATATGGGTAATAATGCATGTTATATTGAGAATAATATAAGTAATAAGTATAATTATTACAGTTCTTGCGATAATATCTCCATTATATGGGTAATAATGCATGTTATATTGATAATAATATAAGTAATAGGTATAATTATTACAGTTCTAGCGATAATAACTGCATTATATGGGTAAAAATGCATGTTATATTGATAATATCGGGAGTAATAAGTATAATTATTATAGTTCTAGCGATAATAATAGTAAAATATGGCAAATAGTGCATGTTATATTGATAATAATAAAAGTAACAAATATATTTATTACAGTTCTATCGATAATAACTGCATAATATGGGTAATAATGCATGTTATATTGATGATAATGAAAGTAATACGTATATTTATTATAGTTCTAGCGATAATAACTGCATAATATGGGTAATAATGCATGTTATATTGAGAATAATATAAGTAATAAGTATAATTATTACAGTTCTGGCGATAATAACTGCATAATATGGGTAATAATGCACGTTATATTGCTAATAATATAAGTAATGAGTACAACTATTACAGTTCTAGCGATAATAACTGCATTATATGGGTAATAATGCATGTTATATTGAGAATAATATAAGTAATAAGTATAATTATTACAGTTCTTGCGATAATATCTCCATTATATGGGTAATAATGCATGTTATATTGATAATAATATAAGTAATAGGTATAATTATTACAGTTCTAGCGATAATAACTGCATTATATGGGTAATAATGCACGTTATATAGCTAATAGAATAAGTAATAAGTATAAATATTACAGTTCTTGCGATAATACCTCCATTATATGGGTAATAATGCATGTTATATTTATAATAATATAAGTAATAAGTATAATTATTACAGTTCTAGCGATAATAACTGCATTATATGGGTAATAATGCACGTTATATTGCTAATAATATAAGTAATAAGTATAATTATTACAGTTCTAGCGATAATAACTGCATAATATGGGTAATAATGCACGTTATATTGCTAATAATATAAGTAATGAGTACAACTATTACAGTTCTAGCGATAATAACTGCATTATATGGGTAATAATGCATGTTATATTGAGAATAATATAAGTAATAAGTATAATTATTACAGTTCTTGCGATAATATCTCCATTATATGGGTAATAATGCATGTTATATTGATAATAACATAAGTAGTAAGTATAATTATTACAGTTCTAGCGATAATAACTGCATTATATGGGTAACAATGCATGTTATATTGATAATATCGGGAGTAATAAGTATAATTATTACAGTTCTAGCGGTAATAACTGCATTATATGGGTAAAAATGCATGTTATATTGATAATATTGGGAGTAATAAGTATATTTATTATGGTTCTAAAGATAATAACTGCATAATATGGGTAATAATGCATGTTATATTGATAATAATATAAGTAATAAGTATAATTATTACAGTTCAAGCGATAATACCTCCATTATATGGGTAATAATGCATGTTATATTGATGATAATGAATGTAATACGTATATTTATTATAGTTCTAGCGATAGTAACTGCATAATATGGGTAATAATGCATGTTATATGGAGAATAATATAAGTAATAAGTATAATTATTACAGTTCTGGCGATAATAACTGCATTATATGGGTAATAATGCATGTTATATTGATAATATCGGGAGTAATAAGTATAATTATTACAGTTCTAGCGATAATAACTGCGTTATATGGGTAATAATGCACGTTATATTGCTAACAATATAAGTAATAAGTATAATTATTACAGTTCTAGCGATAATAACTGCATTATATGGGTAAAAATGCACGTTATATTGATAATATTGGGAGTAATAAGTATATTTATTATGGTTCTAGAGATAATAACTGCATAATATGGGTAATAATGCATGTTATATTGATAATAATATAAGTAATAAGTATAATTATTACAGTTCTAGCGATAATACCTCCATTATATGGGTAATAATGCATGTTATATTGATGATAATGAAAGTAATACGTATATTTATTATAGTTCTAGCGATAATAACTGCATAATATGGGTAATAGTGCATGTTATATTGAGAATAATATAAGTAATAAGTATAATTATTACAGTTCTGGCGATAATAACTGCATTATATGGGTAATAATGCACGTTATATTGCTAATAATATAAGTAATGAGTACAATTATTACAGTTCTAGCGATAATAACTGCATTATATGGGTAATAATGCATGTTATATTGATAACAACATAAGTAATAAGTATAATTATTACAGTTCTACCGATAATAACTGCATTATATGGGTAATAATGCATGTTATATTGATAATATCGGGAGTAATAAGTATAATTATTATAGTTCTAGCGATAATAATAGTAAAATATCGCAAATAGTGCATGTTATATTGATAATAATAAAAGTAACGAATATATTTATTACAGTTCTATCGATAATAACTGCATAATATGGGTAATAATGCATGTTATATTGATGATAATAAAAGTAATACGTATATTTATTATAGTTCTAGCGATAATAACTGCATAATATGGGTAATAATGCATGTTATATTGATAATAATATAAGTAATAAGTATAATTATTACAGTTCTAGCGATAATAACTGCATTATATGGGTAATAAGGCACGTTATATTGCTAACAATATAAGCAATAAGTATAATTATTACAGTTCTGGCGATAATAACTGCATAATATGGGTAATAATGCATGTTATATTGATGATAATAAAAGTAATACGTATATTTATTATAGTTCTAGCGATAATAACTGCATAATATGGGTAATAATGCATGTTATATTGAGAATAATATAAGTAATAAGTATAATTATTACAGTTCTGGCGATAATAACTGCATAATATGGGTAATAATGCACGTTATATTGCTAATAGTATAAGAAATAAGTATAATTATTACAGTTCTAGCGATAATACCTCCATTATATGGGTAATAATGCATGTTATATTGATAATGATATAAGTAATAAGTATAATTATTACAGTTCTAGCGATAATAACTGCATAATATGGGTAATAATGCACGTTATATTGCTAATAATATAAGTAATGAGTACAATTATTACAGTTCTAGCGATAATAACTGCATTATATGGGTAATAATGCATGCTGTATTGATAATAACATAAGTAATAAGTATAATTATTACAGTTCTAGCGATAATAACTGCATTATATGGGTAATAATGCATGTTATATTGATAATAATATAAGTAATAAGTATAATTATTACAGTTCTAGCGATAATAACTGCATTATATGGGTAATAATGCACGTTATATTGCTAGTAGTATAAGTAATAAGTATAATTATTACAGTTCTAGCGATAATAACTGCATTATATGGGTAATAATGCACGTTATATTGCTAATAATATAAGTAATAAGTATAATTATTACAGTTCTAGCGATAATAACTGCATTATATGGGTAATAATGCATGTTACATTGATAATATTGGGAGTAATAAGTGTATTTATTATAGTTCTAGCGATAATAACTGCATAATATGGGTAATAATGCATGTTATATTGATAATAATATTAGTAATAAGTATAATTATTATAGTTCTAGCAATAATACCTCCATTATATGGGTAATAATGCATGTTATATTGATGATAATGAAAGTGATACGTATATTTATTATAGCTCTTGCGATAATAACTGCATCATATGGGTAATAATGCATGTTATATTGATAATAATATAAGTAATAAGTATAATTATTATAGTTCTAGCAATAATACCTCCATTATATGGGTAATAATGCATGTTATATTGATGATAATGAAAGTGATACGTATATTTATTATAGTTCTTGCGATAATAACTGCATCATATGGGTAATAATGCATGTTATATTGAGAATAATATAAGTAATAAGTATAATTATTACAGTTCTAGCGATAATAAGTGCATTATATGAGTAATAATGCATGTTATATTGATGATAATGAAAGTAATACGAATATTTATTATAGTTCTATCGATAATAACTGCATAATATGGGTAATAATGCATGTTATATTGATAATGATATAAGTAATAAGTATAATTATTACAGTTCTAGCGATAATCACTGCATAATATGGGTAATAATGCACGTTATATTGCTAATAATATAAGTAATGAGTACAATTATTACAGTTCTAGCGATAATAACTGCATTATATGGGTAATAATGCATGTTATATTGATAATAACATAAGTAATAAGTATAATTATTACAGTTCTAGCGATAATAACTGCATTATATGGGTAATAATGCATGTTATATTGATAATATCGGGAGTAATAAGTATAATTATTATAGTTCTAGCGATAATAATAGTAAAATATGGCAAATAGTGCATGTTATATTGATAATAATAAAAGTAACAAATATATTTATTACAGTTCTATCGATAATAACTGCATAATATGGGTAATAATGCATGTTATATTGATGATAATAAAAGTAATACGTATATTTATTATAGTTCTAGCGATAATAACTGCATAATATGGGTAATAATGCATGTTATATTGATAATAATATAAGTAATAAGTATAATTATTACAGTTCTAGCGATAATAACTGCATTATATGGGTAATAAGGCACGTTATATTGCTAACAATATAAGCAATAAGTATAATTATTACAGTTCTAGCGACAATAACTGCATTATATGGGTAATAATGCATGTTACATTGATAATATTGGGAGTAATAAGTGTATTTATTATAGTTCTAGCGATAATAACTGCATAATATGGGTAATAATGCATGTTATATTGATAACAATACAAGTAATAAGTATAATTATTATAGTTCTAGCAATAATACCTCCATTATATGGGTAATAATGCATGTTATATTGATAATAATATAAGTAATAAGTATAATTATTATAGTTCTAGCAATAATACCTCCATTATATGGGTAATAATGCATGTTATATTGATGATAATGAAAGTGATACGTATATTTATTATAGTTCTTGCGATAATAACTGCATCATATGGGTAATAATGCATGTTATATTGAGAATAATATAAGTAATAAGTATAATTATTACAGCTCTAGCGATAATAACTGCATTATATGGGTAATAATGCATGTTATATTGATAATATCGGGAGTAATAAGTATAATTATTATAGTTCTAGCGATAATAATAGTAAAATATGGCAAATAGTGCACGTTATATTGATAATAATAAAAGTAATAAATATATTTATTACAGTTCTAGCGATAATAACTGCATTATATGGGTAATAATGCACGTTATATTGCTAACAATATAAGTAATAAGTATAATTATTACAGTTCTAGCGATAATAAGTGCATTATATGAGTAATAATGCATGTTATATTGATGATAATGAAAGTAATACGAATATTTATTATAGTTCTAGCGATAATAACTGCATAATATGGGTAATAATGCATGTTATATTGATAATGATATAAGTAATAAGTATAATTATTACAGTTCTAGCGATAATCACTGCATAATATGGGTAATAATGCACGTTATATTGCTAATAATATAAGTAATGAGTACAATTATTACAGTTCTAGCGATAATAACTGCATTATATGGGTAATAATGCATGTTATATTGTTAATAACATAAGTAATAAGTATAATTATTACAGTTCTAGCGATAATAACTGCATTATATGGGTAATAATGCATGTTATATTGATAATATCGGGAGTAATAAGTATAATTATTATAGTTCTAGCGATAATAATAGTAAAATATGGCAAATAGTGCATGTTATATTGATAATAATAAAAGTAACAAATATATTTATTACAGTTCTATCGATAATAACTGCATAATATGGGTAATAATGCATGTTATATTGATGATAATAAAAGTAATACGTATATTTATTATAGTTCTAGCGATAATAACTGCATAATATGGGTAATAATGCATGTTATATTGTTAATAATATAAGTAATAAGTATAATTATTACAGTTCTAGCGATAATAACTGCATTATATGGGTAATAAGGCACGTTATATTGCTAACAATATAAGCAATAAGTATAATTATTACAGTTCTAGCGATAATAACTGCATTATATGGGTAAAAATGCATGTTATATTGATAATGATATAAGTAATAAGTATAATTATTACAGTTCTAGCGATAATAACTGCATAATATGGGTAATAATGCACGTTATATTGCTAATAATATAAGTAATGAGTACAATTATTACAGTTCTAGCGATAATAACTGCATTATATGGGTAATAATGCATGCTATATTGATAATAACATAAGTAATAAGTATAATTATTACAGTTCTAGCGATAATAACTGCATTATATGGGTAATAATGCATGTTATATTGATAATAATATAAGTAATAAGTATAATTATTACAGTTCTAGCGATAATAACTGCATTATATGGGTAATAATGCACGTTATATTGCTAACAATATAAGTAATAAGTATAATTATTACAGTTCTAGCGATAATAACTGCATTATATGGGTAATAATGCATGTTATATTGATAATAATATAAGTAATAAGTATAATTATTACAGTTCTAGCGATAATAACTGCATTATATGGGTAATAATGCACGTTATATTGCTAGTAGTATAAGTAATAAGTATAATTATTACAGTTCTAGCGATAATACCTCCATTATATGGGTAATAATGCATGTTATATTGATAATGATATAAGTAATAAGTACAATTATTACAGTTCTAGCGATAATAACTGCATAATATGGGTAATAATACATGTTATATTGATAATAGTATAAGTAATAAGTATAATTATTACAGTTCTAGCGATAATAACTGCATTATATGGGTAATAATGCACGTTATATTGCTAATAGTATAAGTAATAAGTATAATTATTACAGTTCTAGCGATAATACCTCCATTATATGGGTAATAATGCATGTTATATTGATAATAACATAAGTAATAAGTATAATTATTACAGTTCTAGCGATAATAACTGCATTATATGGGTAATAATGCATGTTATATTGATAATATCGGGAGTAATAAGTATAATTATTATAGTTCTAGCGATAATAATAGTAAAATATGGCAAATAGTGCATGTTATATTGATAATAATAAAAGTAACAAATATATTTATTACAGTTCTATCGATAATAACTGCATAATATGGGTAATAATGCATGTTATATTGATGATAATAAAAGTAATACGTATATTTATTATAGTTCTAGCGATAATAACTGCATAATATGGGTAATAATGCATGTTATATTGAGAATAATATAAGTAATAAGTATAATTATTACAGTTCTTGCGATAATACCTCCATTATATGGGTAATAATGCATGTTATATTGATAATAATATAAATAATAAGTATAATTATTACAGTTCTAGCGATAATAACTGCATTATATGGGTAATAATGCACGTTATATTGCTAATAATATAAGTAATAAGTATAATTATTACAGTTCTAGCGATAATAACTGCATTATATGGGTAATAATGCATGTTATATTGATAATAATATAAGTAATAAGTATAATTATTACAGTTCTAGCGATAATAACTGCATTATATGGGTAATTATGCACGTTATATTGCTAGTAGTATAAGTAATAAGTATAATTATTACAGTTCTAGCGATAATAACTGCATAATATGGGTAATAATGCACGTTATAATGCTAATAATATAAGTAATGAGTACAATTATTACAGTTCTAGCGATAATAACTGCATTATATGGGTAATAATGCACGTTATATTGCTAATAATATAAGTAATAAGTATAATTATTACAGTTCTAGCGATAATAACTGCATTATATGGGTAATAATGCATGTTACATTGATAATATTGGGAGTAATAAGTGTATTTATTATAGTTCTAGCGATAATAACTGCATAATATGGGTAATAATGCATGTTATATTGATAATAATGTAAGTAATAAGTATAATTATTATAGTTCTAGCAATAATACCTCCATTATATGGGTAATAATGCATGTTATATTGATGATAATGAAAGTGATACGTATATTTATTATAGCTCTTGCGATAATAACTGCATCATATGGGTAATAATGCATGTTATATTGAGAATAATATAAGTAATAAGTATAATTATTACAGTTCTGGCGATAATAACTGCATTATATGGGTAACAATGCACGTTGTACTGCTAATAGTATAAGTAATAAGTATAATTATTACAGTTCTAGCAATAATACCTCCATTATATGGGTAATAATGCATGTTATATTGATAATAATATAAGTAATAAGTATAATTATTACAGTTCTAGCGATAATAACTGCATTATATGGGTAATAATGCATGTTATATTGATAATAATATAAGTAATAAGTATAATTATTACAGTTCTAGCGATAATAACTGCATTATATGGGTAATAATGCATGTTATATTGATAATAATCTAAGCAATAAGTATAATTATTACAGTTCTAGCGATAATAACTGCATTATATGGGTAATAATGCATGTTATATTGATAATAATCTAAGTAATAAGTATAATTATTATAGTTCTAGCAATAATACCTCCATTATATGGGTAATAATGCATGTTATATTGATGATAATGAAAGTGATACGTATATTTATTATAGTTCTTGCGATAATAACTGCATCATATGGGTAATAATGCATGTTATATTGAGAATAATATAAGTAATAAGTATAATTATTACAGCTCTAGCGATAATAACTGCATTATATGGGTAATAATGCATGTTATATTGATAATATCGGGAGTAATAAGTATAATTATTATAGTTCTAGCGATAATAATAGTAAAATATGGCAAATAGTGCACGTTATATTGATAATAATAAAAGTAATAAATATATTTATTACAGTTCTAGCGATAATAACTGCATTATATGGGTAATAATGCACGTTATATTGCTAACAATATAAGTAATAAGTATAATTATTACAGTTCTAGCGATAATAAGTGCATTATATGAGTAATAATGCATGTTATATTGATGATAATGAAAGTAATACGAATATTTATTATAGTTCTAGCGATAATAACTGCATAATATGGGTAATAATGCATGTTATATTGATAATGATATAAGTAATAAGTATAATTATTACAGTTCTAGCGATAATCACTGCATAATATGGGTAATAATGCACGTTATATTGCTAATAATATAAGTAATGAGTACAATTATTACAGTTCTAGCGATAATAACTGCATTATATGGGTAATAATGCATGTTATATTGTTAATAACATAAGTAATAAGTATAATTATTACAGTTCTAGCGATAATAACTGCATTATATGGGTAATAATGCATGTTATATTGATAATATCGGGAGTAATAAGTATAATTATTATAGTTCTAGCGATAATAATAGTAAAATATGGCAAATAGTGCATGTTATATTGATAATAATAAAAGTAACAAATATATTTATTACAGTTCTATCGATAATAACTGCATAATATGGGTAATAATGCATGTTATATTGATGATAATAAAAGTAATACGTATATTTATTATAGTTCTAGCGATAATAACTGCATAATATGGGTAATAATGCATGTTATATTGTTAATAATATAAGTAATAAGTATAATTATTACAGTTCTAGCGATAATAACTGCATTATATGGGTAATAAGGCACGTTATATTGCTAACAATATAAGCAATAAGTATAATTATTACAGTTCTAGCGATAATAACTGCATTATATGGGTAAAAATGCATGTTATATTGATAATGATATAAGTAATAAGTATAATTATTACAGTTCTAGCGATAATAACTGCATAATATGGGTAATAATGCACGTTATATTGCTAATAATATAAGTAATGAGTACAATTATTACAGTTCTAGCGATAATAACTGCATTATATGGGTAATAATGCATGCTATATTGATAATAACATAAGTAATAAGTATAATTATTACAGTTCTAGCGATAATAACTGCATTATATGGGTAATAATGCATGTTATATTGATAATAATATAAGTAATAAGTATAATTATTACAGTTCTAGCGATAATAACTGCATTATATGGGTAATAATGCACGTTATATTGCTAACAATATAAGTAATAAGTATAATTATTACAGTTCTAGCGATAATAACTGCATTATATGGGTAATAATGCATGTTATATTGATAATAATATAAGTAATAAGTATAATTATTACAGTTCTAGCGATAATAACTGCATTATATGGGTAATAATGCACGTTATATTGCTAGTAGTATAAGTAATAAGTATAATTATTACAGTTCTAGCGATAATACCTCCATTATATGGGTAATAATGCATGTTATATTGATAATGATATAAGTAATAAGTACAATTATTACAGTTCTAGCGATAATAACTGCATAATATGGGTAATAATACATGTTATATTGATAATAGTATAAGTAATAAGTATAATTATTACAGTTCTAGCGATAATAACTGCATTATATGGGTAATAATGCACGTTATATTGCTAATAGTATAAGTAATAAGTATAATTATTACAGTTCTAGCGATAATACCTCCATTATATGGGTAATAATGCATGTTATATTGATAATAACATAAGTAATAAGTATAATTATTACAGTTCTAGCGATAATAACTGCATTATATGGGTAATAATGCATGTTATATTGATAATATCGGGAGTAATAAGTATAATTATTATAGTTCTAGCGATAATAATAGTAAAATATGGCAAATAGTGCATGTTATATTGATAATAATAAAAGTAACAAATATATTTATTACAGTTCTATCGATAATAACTGCATAATATGGGTAATAATGCATGTTATATTGATGATAATAAAAGTAATACGTATATTTATTATAGTTCTAGCGATAATAACTGCATAATATGGGTAATAATGCATGTTATATTGAGAATAATATAAGTAATAAGTATAATTATTACAGTTCTTGCGATAATACCTCCATTATATGGGTAATAATGCATGTTATATTGATAATAATATAAATAATAAGTATAATTATTACAGTTCTAGCGATAATAACTGCATTATATGGGTAATAATGCACGTTATATTGCTAATAATATAAGTAATAAGTATAATTATTACAGTTCTAGCGATAATAACTGCATTATATGGGTAATAATGCATGTTATATTGATAATAATATAAGTAATAAGTATAATTATTACAGTTCTAGCGATAATAACTGCATTATATGGGTAATTATGCACGTTATATTGCTAGTAGTATAAGTAATAAGTATAATTATTACAGTTCTAGCGATAATAACTGCATAATATGGGTAATAATGCACGTTATAATGCTAATAATATAAGTAATGAGTACAATTATTACAGTTCTAGCGATAATAACTGCATTATATGGGTAATAATGCACGTTATATTGCTAATAATATAAGTAATAAGTATAATTATTACAGTTCTAGCGATAATAACTGCATTATATGGGTAATAATGCATGTTACATTGATAATATTGGGAGTAATAAGTGTATTTATTATAGTTCTAGCGATAATAACTGCATAATATGGGTAATAATGCATGTTATATTGATAATAATGTAAGTAATAAGTATAATTATTATAGTTCTAGCAATAATACCTCCATTATATGGGTAATAATGCATGTTATATTGATGATAATGAAAGTGATACGTATATTTATTATAGCTCTTGCGATAATAACTGCATCATATGGGTAATAATGCATGTTATATTGAGAATAATATAAGTAATAAGTATAATTATTACAGTTCTGGCGATAATAACTGCATTATATGGGTAACAATGCACGTTGTACTGCTAATAGTATAAGTAATAAGTATAATTATTACAGTTCTAGCAATAATACCTCCATTATATGGGTAATAATGCATGTTATATTGATAATAATATAAGTAATAAGTATAATTATTACAGTTCTAGCGATAATAACTGCATTATATGGGTAATAATGCATGTTATATTGATAATAATATAAGTAATAAGTATAATTATTACAGTTCTAGCGATAATAACTGCATTATATGGGTAATAATGCATGTTATATTGATAATAATCTAAGCAATAAGTATAATTATTACAGTTCTAGCGATAATAACTGCATTATATGGGTAATAATGCACGTTATATTGCTAACAATATAAGTAATAAGTATAATTATTACAGTTCTAGCGATAATAACTGCATTATATGGGTAATAATGCATGTTATATTGATGATAATGAAAGTAATACGAATATTTATTATAGTTCTATCGATAATAACTGCATAATATGGGTAATAATGCATGTTATATTGAGAATAATATAAGTAATAAGTATAATTATTACAGTTCTGGCGATAATAACTGCATAATATGGGTAATAATGCACGTTATATTGCTAATAGTATAAGTAATAAGTATAATTATTACAGTTCTAGCGATAATACCTCCATTATATGGGTAATAATGCATGTTATATTGATAATGATATAAGTAATAAGTATAATTATTACAGTTCTAGCGATAATAACTGCATAATATGGGTAATAATGCACGTTATATTGCTAATAATATAAGTAATGAGTACAATTATTACAGTTCTAGCGATAATAACTGCATTATATGGGTAATAATGCATGTTATATTGATAATAATATAAGTAATAAGTATAATTATTACAGTTCTAGCGATAATAACTGCATTATATGGGTAATAATGCACGTTATATTGCTAGTAGTATAAGTAATAAGTATAATTATTACAGTTCTAGCGATAATACCTCCATTATATGGGTAATAATGCATGTTATATTGATAATGATATAAGTAATAAGTACAATTATTACAGTTCTAGCGATAATAACTGCATAATATGGGTAATAATGCATGTTATATTGATAATAGTATAAGTAATAAGTATAATTATTACAGTTCTAGCGATAATAACTGCATTATATGGGTAATAATGCACGTTATATTGCTAATAGTATAAGTAATAAGTATAATTATTACAGTTCTAGCGATAATACCTCCATTATATGGGTAATAATGCATGTTATATTGATAATAACATAAGTAATAAGTATAATTATTACAGTTCTAGCGATAATAACTGCATTATATGGGTAATAATGCATGTTATATTGATAATATCGGGAGTAATAAGTATAATTATTATAGTTCTAGCGATAGTAATAGTAAAATATGGCAAATAGTGCATGTTATATTGATAATAATAAAAGTAACAAATATATTTATTACAGTTCTATCGATAATAACTGCATAATATGGGTAATAATGCATGTTATATTGATGATAATAAAAGTAATACGTATATTTATTATAGTTCTAGCGATAATAACTGCATAATATGGGTAATAATGCATGTTATATTGAGAATAATATAAGTAATAAGTATAATTATTACAGTTCTTGCGATAATACCTCCATTATATGGGTCATAATGCATGTTATATTGATAATAATATAAGTAATAAGTATAATTATTACAGTTCTAGCGATAATAACTGCATTATATGGGTAATAATGCACGTTATATTGCTAATAATATAAGTAATAAGTATAATTATTACAGTTCTAGCGATAATAACTGCATTATATGGGTAATAATGCATGTTATATTGATAATAATATAAGTAATAAGTATAATTATTACAGTTCTAGCGATAATAACTGCATTATATGGGTAATAATGCACGTTATATTGCTAGTAGTATAAGTAATAAGTATAATTATTACAGTTCTAGCGATAATAACTGCATAATATGGGTAATAATGCACGTTATAATGCTAATAATATAAGTAATGAGTACAATTATTACAGTTCTAGCGATAATAACTGCATTATATGGGTAATAATGCACGTTATATTGCTAATAATATAAGTAATAAGTATAATTATTACAGTTCTAGCGATAATAACTGCATTATATGGGTAATAATGCATGTTATATTGAGAATAATATAAGTAATAAGTATAATTATTACAGTTCTTGCGATAATACCTCCATTATATGGGTCATAATGCATGTTATATTGATAATAATATAAGTAATAAGTATAATTATTACAGTTCTAGCGATAATAACTGCATAATATGGGTAATAATGCACGTTATAATGCTAATAATATAAGTAATGAGTACAATTATTACAGTTCTAGCGATAATAACTGCATTATATGGGTAATAATGCACGTTATATTGCTAATAATATAAGTAATAAGTATAATTATTACAGTTCTAGCGATAATAACTGCATTATATGGGTAATAATGCACGTTATATTGCTAATAGTATAAGTAATAAGTATAATTATTACAGTTCTAGCGATAATACCTCCATTATATGGGTAATAATGCATGTTATATTGATAATAACATAAGTAATAAGTATAATTATTACAGTTCTAGCGATAATAACTGCATTATATGGGTAATAATGCATGTTATATTGATAATATCGGGAGTAATAAGTATAATTATTATAGTTCTAGCGATAGTAATAGTAAAATATGGCAAATAGTGCATGTTATATTGATAATAATAAAAGTAACAAATATATTTATTACAGTTCTATCGATAATAACTGCATAATATGGGTAATAATGCATGTTATATTGATGATAATAAAAGTAATACGTATATTTATTATAGTTCTAGCGATAATAACTGCATAATATGGGTAATAATGCATGTTATATTGAGAATAATATAAGTAATAAGTATAATTATTACAGTTCTTGCGATAATACCTCCATTATATGGGTCATAATGCATGTTATATTGATAATAATATAAGTAATAAGTATAATTATTACAGTTCTAGCGATAATAACTGCATTATATGGGTAATAATGCACGTTATATTGCTAATAATATAAGTAATAAGTATAATTATTACAGTTCTAGCGATAATAACTGCATTATATGGGTAATAATGCATGTTATATTGATAATAATATAAGTAATAAGTATAATTATTACAGTTCTAGCGATAATAACTGCATTATATGGGTAATAATGCACGTTATATTGCTAGTAGTATAAGTAATAAGTATAATTATTACAGTTCTAGCGATAATAACTGCATAATATGGGTAATAATGCACGTTATAATGCTAATAATATAAGTAATGAGTACAATTATTACAGTTCTAGCGATAATAACTGCATTATATGGGTAATAATGCACGTTATATTGCTAATAATATAAGTAATAAGTATAATTATTACAGTTCTAGCGATAATAACTGCATTATATGGGTAATAATGCATGTTATATTGATGATAATGAAAGTGATACGTATATTTATTATAGCTCTTGCGATAATAACTGCATCATATGGGTAATAATGCATGTTATATTGAGAATAATATAAGTAATAAGTATAATTATTACAGTTCTGGCGATAATAACTGCATTATATGGGTAACAATGCACGTTATATTGCTAATAGTATAAGTAATAAGTATAATTATTACAGTTCTAGCAATAATACCTCCATTATATGGGTAATAATGCATGTTATATTGATAATAATATAAGTAATAAGTATAATTATTACAGTTCTAGCGATAATAACTGCATTATATGGGTAATAATGCATGTTATATTGATAATATTGGGAGTAATAAGTATATTTATTATAGTTCTAGCGATAATAACTGCATAATATGGGTAATAATGCATGTTATATTGATAATAGTATAAATAATAAGTATAATTATTACAGTTCTAGCGATAATAACTGCATTATATGGGTAATAATGCACGTTATATTGCTAATAATATAAGTAATAAGTATAATTATTACAGTTCTAGCGATAATAACTGCATTATATGGGTAATAATGCATGTTATATTGATAATATCGGGAGTAATAAGTATAATTATTATAGTTCTAGCGATAATAATAGTAAAATATGGCAAATAGTGCATGTTATATTGATAATAATAAAAGTAATAAGTATATTTATTACAGTTCTATCGATAATAACTGCATAATATGGGTAATAATGCATGTTATATTGATGATAATAAAAGTAATACGTATATTTATTATAGTTCTAGCGATAATAACTGCAAAATATGGGTAATAATGCATGTTATATTGATAATAATCTAAGTAATAAGTATAATTATTACAGTTCTAGCGATAATAACTGCATTATATGGGTAATAATGCACGTTATATTGCTAACAATATAAGTAATAAGTATAATTATTACAGTTCTAGCGATAATAACTGCATTATATGGGTAATAATGCATGTTATATTGATGATAATGAAAGTAATACGTATATTTATTATAGTTCTAGCGATAATAACTTCATAATATGGGTAATAATGCATGTTATATTGATAATAATCTAAGTAATAAGTATAATTATTACAGTTCTGGCGATAATAACTGCATTATATGGGTAATAATGCACGTTATATTGCTAATAGTATAAGTAATAAGTATAATTATTACAGTTCTAGCGATAATACCTCCATTATATGGGTAATAATGCATGTTATATTGATAATGATATAAGTAATAAGTATAATTATTACAGTTCTAGCGATAATAACTGCATAATATGGGTAATAATGCATGTTATATTGATAATAATATAAGTAATAAGTATAATTATTACAGTTCTAGCGATAATAACTGCATTATATGGGTAATAATGCACGTTATATTGCTAACAATATAAGTAATAAGTATAATTATTACAGTTCTAGCGATAATAACTGCATTATATGGGTAAAAATGCATGTTATGTTGATAATATTGGGAGTAATAAGTATATTTATTATGGTTCTAGAGATAATAACTGCATAATATGGGTAATAATGCATGTTATATTGATAATAATATAAGTAATAAGTATAATTATTACAGTTCTAGCGATAATACCTCCATTATATGGGTAATAATGCATGTTCTATTGATGATAATGAAAGTAATACGTATATTTATTATAGTTCTAGCGATAATAACTGCATAATATGGGTAATAATGCATGTTATATTGAGAATAATATAAGTAATAAGTATAATTATTACAGTTCTGGCGATAATAACTGCATTATATGGGTAATAATGCACGTTATATTGCTAATAGTATAAGTAATCAGTATAATTATTACAGTTCTTGCGATAATACCTCCATTATATGGGTAATAATGCATGTTATATTGATAATAATATAAGTAATAAGTATAATTATTACAGTTCTAGCGATAATAACTGCATTATATGGGTAATAATGCACGTTATATTGCTAATAATATAAGTAATAAGTATAATTATTACAGTACTAGCGGTAATAACTGCATTATATGGGTAATAATGCATGTTATATTGATAATAATATAAGTAATAAGTATAATTATTACAGTTCTAGCGATAATAACTGCATTATATGGGTAATAATGCACGTTATATTGCTAGTAGTATAAGTAATAAGTATAATTATTACAGTTCTAGCGATAATAACTGCATAATATGGGTAATAATGCATGTTATATTGATAATAGTATAAGTAATAAGTATAATTATTACAGTTCTAGCGATAATAACTGCATTATATGGGTAATAATGCACGTTATATTGCTAATAATATAAGTAATAAGTATAATTATTACAGTTCTAGCGATAATAACTGCATTATATGGGTAATAATGCATGTTATATTGATAATATCGGGAGTAATAAGTATAATTATTATAGTTCTAGCGATAATAATAGTAAAATATGGCAAATAGTGCATGTTATATTGATAATAATAAAAGTAATAAGTATATTTATTACAGTTCTATCGATAATAACTGCATAATATGGGTAATAATGCATGTTATATTGATGATAATAAAAGTAATACGTATATTTATTATAGTTCTAGCGATAATAACTGCATAATATGTGTAATAATGCATGTTATATTGATAATAATCTAAGTAATAAGTATAATTATTACAGTTCTAGCGATAATAACTGCATTATATGGGTAATAATGCACGTTGTATTGCTAACAATATAAGTAATAAGTATAATTATTACAGTTCTAGCGATAATACCTCCATTATATGGGTAATAATGCATGTTATATTGATGATAATGAAAGTAATACGTATATTTATTATAGTTCTAGCGATAATAACTGCATAACATGGGTAATAATGCATGTTATATTGAGAATAATATGAGTAATAAGTATAATTATTACAGTTCTGGCGATAATAACTGCATTATATGGGTAATAATGCACGTTATATTGCTAATAGTATAAGTAATCAGTATAATTATTACAGTTCTTGCGATAATACCTCCATTATATAGGTAATAATGCATGTTATATTGGTAATAATATAAGTAATAAGTATAATTATTACAGTTCTAGCGATAATAACTGCATTATATGGGTAATAATGCACGTTATATTGCTAATAATATAAGTAATAAGTATAATTATTACAGTTCTAGCGATAATAACTGCATTATATGGGTAATAATGCATGTTATATTGATAACAATATAAGTAATAAGTATAATTATTACAGTTCTAGCGATAATAACTGCATTATATGGGTAATAATGCACGTTATATTGATAATGATATAAGTAATAAGTATAATTATTACAGTTCTAGCGATAATAACTGCATTATATGGGTAAAAATGCATGTTATATTGATAATATTGGGAGTAATAAGTATATTTATTATGGTTCTAGAGATAATAACTGCATAATATGGGTAATAATGCATGTTATATTCATAATAATATAAGTAATAAGTATAATTATTACAGTTCTAGCGATAATACCTCCATTATATGGGTAATAATGCATGTTATATTGATGATAATGAAAGTAATACGTATATTTATTATAGTTCTAGCGATAATAACTGCATAATATGGGTAATAATGCATGTTATATTGAGAATAATATAAGTAATAAGTATAATTATTACAGTTCTGGCGATAATAACTGCATTATATGGGTAATAATGCACGTTATATTGCTAATAGTATAAGTAATCTGTATAATTATTACAGTTCTTGCGATAATACCTCCATTATATGGGTAATAATGCATGTTATATTGATAATAATATAAGTAATAAGTATAATTATTACAGTTCTAGCGATAATAACTGCATTATATGGGTAATAATGCATGTTACATTGATAATATTGGGAGTAATAAGTGTATTTATTATAGTTCTAGCGATAATAACTGCATAATATGGGTAATAATGCATGTTATATTGATAATAATATAAGTAATAAGTATAATTATTACAGTTCTAGCGATAATAACTGCATAATATGGGTAATAATGCACGTTATATTGCGAATAATATAAGTAATGAGTACAATTATTACAGTTCTAGCGATAATAACTGCATTATATGGGTAATAATGCATGTTATATTGCTAATAGTATAAGTAATAAGTATAATTATTACAGTTCTAGCGATAATACCTCCATTATATGGGTAATAATGCACGTTATATTGCTAATAATATAAGTAATGAGTACAATTATTAGAGTTCTAGCGATAATAACTGCATTATATGGGTAATAATGCATGTTATATTGATGATAATGAAAGTAATACGTATATTTATTATAGTTCTAAAGATAATAACTGCATATAATGGGTAATAATGCATGTTATATTGAGAATAATATAAGTAATAAGTATAATTATTACAGTTCTGGCGATAATAACTGCATTATATGGGTAATAAAGCACGTTATATTGCTAATAGTATAAGTAATAAGTATAATTATTACAGTTCTTGCGATAATACCTCCATTATATGGGTAATAATGCATGTTATATTGATAATAATATAAATAATAAGTATAATTATTACAGTTCTAGCGATAATAACTGCATTATATGGGTAATAATGCACGTTATATTGCTAATAATATAAGTAATAAGTATAATTATTACAGTTCTAGCGATAATAACTGCATTATATGGGTAATAATGCATGTTATATTGATAATAATATAAGTAATAAGTATAATTATTACAGTTCTAGCGATAATAACTGCATTATATGGGTAATAATGCACGTTATATTGCTAGTAGTATAAGTAATAAGTATAATTATTACAGTTCTAGCGATAATAACTGCATAATATGGGTAATAATGCACGTTATATTGCTAGTAGTATAAGTAATAAGTATAATTATTACAGTTCTAGCAATAATAACTGCATAATATGGGTAATAATGCACGTTATATTGATAATAATATAAGTAATAAGTATAATTATTACAGTTCTAGCGATAATAACTGCATTATATGGGTAATAATGCATGTTATATTGATAATATTGGGAGTAATAAGTATATTTATTATAGTTCTAGCGATAATAACTGCATAATATGGGTAATAATGCATGTTATATTGATAATAGTATAAATAATAAGTATAATTATTACAGTTCTAGCGATAATAACTGCATTATATGGGTAATAATGCACGTTATATTGCTAATAATATAAGTAATAAGTATAATTATTACAGTTCTAGCGATAATAACTGCATTATATGGGTAATAATGCATGTTATATTGATAATATCGGGAGTAATAAGTATAATTATTATAGTTCTAGCGATAATAATAGTAAAATATGGCAAATAGTGCATGTTATATTGATAATAATAAAAGTAATAAGTATATTTATTACAGTTCTATCGATAATAACTGCATAATATGGGTAATAATGCATGTTATATTGATGATAATAAAAGTAATACGTATATTTATTATAGTTCTAGCGATAATAACTGCATAATATGGGTAATAATGCATGTTATATTGATAATAATCTAAGTAATAAGTATAATTATTACAGTTCTAGCGATAATAACTGCATTATATGGGTAATAATGCACGTTATATTGCTAACAATATAAGTAATAAGTATAATTATTACAGTTCTAGCGATAATAACTGCATTATATGGGTAATAATGCATGTTATATTGATGATAATGAAAGTAATACGTATATTTATTATAGTTCTAGCGATAATAACTTCATAATATGGGTAATAATGCATGTTATATTGATAATAATCTAAGTAATAAGTATAATTATTACAGTTCTGGCGATAATAACTGCATTATATGGGTAATAATGCACGTTATATTGCTAATAGTATAAGTAATAAGTATAATTATTACAGTTCTAGCGATAATACCTCCATTATATGGGTAATAATGCATGTTATATTGATAATGATATAAGTAATAAGTATAATTATTACAGTTCTAGCGATAATAACTGCATAATATGGGTAATAATGCATGTTATATTGATAATAATATAAGTAATAAGTATAATTATTACAGTTCTAGCGATAATAACTGCATTATATGGGTAATAATGCACGTTATATTGCTAACAATATAAGTAATAAGTATAATTATTACAGTTCTAGCGATAATAACTGCATTATATGGGTAAAAATGCATGTTATATTGATAATATTGGGAGTAATAAGTATATTTATTATGGTTCTAGAGATAATAACTGCATAATATGGGTAATAATGCATGTTATATTGATAATAATATAAGTAATAAGTATAATTATTACAGTTCTAGCGATAATACCTCCATTATATGGGTAATAATGCATGTTCTATTGATGATAATGAAAGTAATACGTATATTTATTATAGTTCTAGCGATAATAACTGCATAATATGGGTAATAATGCATGTTATATTGAGAATAATATAAGTAATAAGTATAATTATTACAGTTCTGGCGATAATAACTGCATTATATGGGTAATAATGCACGTTATATTGCTAATAGTATAAGTAATCAGTATAATTATTACAGTTCTTGCGATAATACCTCCATTATATGGGTAATAATGCATGTTATATTGATAATAATATAAGTAATAAGTATAATTATTACAGTTCTAGCGATAATAACTGCATTATATGGGTAATAATGCACGTTATATTGCTAATAATATAAGTAATAAGTATAATTATTACAGTACTAGCGATAATAACTGCATTATATGGGTAATAATGCACGTTATATTGCTAATAGTATAAGTAATAAGTATAATTATTACAGTTCTAGCGATAATACCTCCATTATATGGGTAATAATGCATGTTATATTGATAATGATATAAGTAATAAGTATAATTATTACAGTTCTAGCGATAATAACTGCATAATATGGGTAATAATGCATGTTATATTGATAATAATATAAGTAATAAGTATAATTATTACAGTTCTAGCGATAATAACTGCATTATATGGGTAATAATGCACGTTATATTGCTAACAATATAAGTAATAAGTATAATTATTACAGTTCTAGCGATAATAACTGCATTATATGGGTAAAAATGCATGTTATATTGATAATATTGGGAGTAATAAGTATATTTATTATGGTTCTAGAGATAATAACTGCATAATATGGGTAATAATGCATGTTATATTGATAATAATATAAGTAATAAGTATAATTATTACAGTTCTAGCGATAATAACTGCATTATATGGGTAATAATGCACGTTATATTGCTAATAATATAAGTAATAAGTATAATTATTACAGTACTAGCGATAATAACTGCATTATATGGGTAATAATGCATGTTATATTGATAATAATATAAGTAATAAGTATAATTATTACAGTTCTAGCGATAATAACTGCATTATATGGGTAATAATGCACGTTATATTGCTAGTAGTATAAGTAATAAGTATAATTATTACAGTTCTAGCGATAATAACTGCATAATATGGGTAATAATGCACGTTATATTGCTAATAATATAAGTAATGAGTACAATTATTACAGTTCTAGCGATAATAACTGCATTATATGGGTAATAATGCACGTTATATTGTTAATAATATAAGTAATAAGTACAATTATTACAGTTCTAGCGATAATAACTGCATTATATGGGTAATAATGCATGTTACATTGATAATATTGGGAGTAATAAGTGTATTTATTATAGTTCTAGCGATAATAACTGCATAATATGGGTAATAATGCATGTAATATTGATAATAATATAAGTAATAAGTATAATTATTATAGTTCTAGCAATAATACCTGCATTATATGGGTAATAATGCATGTTATATTGATGATAATGAAAGTGATACGTATATTTATTACAGCTCTTGCGATAATAACTGCATCATATGGGTAATAATGCATGTTATATTGAGAATAATATAAGTAATAAGTATAATTATTACAGTTCTGGCGATAATAACTGCATTATATGGGTAACAATGCACGTTATATTGCTAATAGTATAAGTAATAAGTATAATTATTACAGTTCTAGCAATAATACCTCCATTATATGGGTAATAATGCATGTTATATTGATAATATCGGGAGTAATAAGTATAATTATTATAGTTCTAGCGATAATAATAGTAAAATATGGCAAATAGTGCATGTTATATTGATAATAATAAAAGTAATAAGTATATTTATTACAGTTCTATCGATAATAACTGCATAATATGGGTAATAATGCATGTTATATTGATGATAATAAAAGTAATACGTATATTTATTATAGTTCTAGCGATAATAACTGCATAATATGGGTAATAATGCATGTTATATTGATAATAATCTAAGTAATAAGTATGATTATTACAGTTCTAGCGATAATAACTGCATTATATGTGTAATAATGCACGTTATATTGCTAACAATATAAGTAATAAGTATAATTATTACAGTTCTAGCGATAATAACTGCATTATATGGGTAATAATGCATGTTATATTGATGATAATGAAAGTAATACGTATATTTATTATAGTTCTAGCGATAATAACTTCATAATATGGGTAATAATGCATGTTATATTGAGAATAATATAAGTAATAAGTATAATTATTACAGTTCTGGCGATAATAACCGCATTATATGGGTAATAATGCACGTTATATTGCTAATAGTATAAGTAATAAGTATAATTATTACAGTTCTAGCGATAATACCTCCATTATATGGGTAATAATGCATGTTATATTGATAATGATATAAGTAATAAGTATAATTATTACAGTTCTAGCGATAATAACTGCATAATATGGGTAATAATGCATGTTATATTGATAATAGTATAAGTAATAAGTATAATTATTACAGTTCTAGCGATAATAACTGCATTATATGGGTAATAATGCACGTTATATTGCTAATAATATAAGTAATAAGTATAATTATTACAGTTCTAGCGATAATAACTGCATTATATGGGTAATAATGCATGTTATATTGATAATATCGGGAGTAATAAGTATAATTATTATAGTTCTAGCGATAATAATAGTAAAATATGGCAAATAGTGCATGTTATATTGATAATAATAAAAGTAATAAGTATATTTATTACAGTTCTATCGATAATAACTGCATAATATGGGTAATAATGCATGTTATATTGATGATAATAAAAGTAATACGTATATTTATTATAGTTCTAGCGATAATAACTGCATAATATGTGTAATAATGCATGTTATATTGATAATAATCTAAGTAATAAGTATAATTATTACAGTTCTAGCGATAATAACTGCATTATATGGGTAATAATGCACGTTGTATTGCTAACAATATAAGTAATAAGTATAATTATTACAGTTCTAGCGATAATACCTCCATTATATGGGTAATAATGCATGTTATATTGATGATAATGAAAGTAATACGTATATTTATTATAGTTCTAGCGATAATAACTGCATAACATGGGTAATAATGCACGTTATATTGCTAATAATATAAGTAATGAGTACAATTATTACAGTTCTAGCGATAATAACTGCATTATATGGGTAATAATGCATGTTATATTGATAATAATATAAGTAATAAGTATAATTATTACAGTTCTAGCGATAATAACTGCATTATATGGGTAATAATGCACGTTACATTGCTAGTAGTATAAGTAATAAGTATAATTATTACAGTTCTAGCGATAATACCTCCATTATATGGGTAATAATGCATGTTATATTGATAATGATATAAGTAATAAGTATAATTATTACAGTTCTAGCGATAATAACTGCATAATATGGGTAATAATGCACGTTATATTGCTAATAATATAAGTAATGAGTACAATTATTACAGTTCTAGCGATAATAACTGCATTATATGGGTAATAATGCATGTTATATTGATAATAATATAAGTAATAAGTATAATTATTACAGTTCTAGCGATAATAACTGCATTATATGGGTAATAATGCACGTTATATTGCTAGTAGTATAAGTAATAAGTATAATTATTACAGTTCTAGCGATAATACCTCCATTATATGGGTAATAATGCATGTTATATTGATAATGATATAAGTAATAAGTACAATTATTACAGTTCTAGCGATAATAACTGCATTATATGGGTAATAATGCACGTTATATTGCTAATAGTATAAGTAATAAGTATAATTATTACAGTTCTAGCGATAATACCTCCATTATATGGGTAATAATGCATGTTATATTGATAATAACATAAGTAATAAGTATAATTATTACAGTTCTAGCGATAATAACTGCATTATATGGGTAATAATGCATGTTATATTGATAATATCGGGAGTAATAAGTATAATTATTATAGTTCTAGCGATAATAATAGTAAAATATGGCAAATAGTGCATGTTATATTGATAATAATAAAAGTAACAAATATATTTATTACAGTTCTATCGATAATAACTGCATAATATGGGTAATAATGCATGTTATATTGATGATAATAAAAGTAATACGTATATTTATTATAGTTCTAGCGATAATAACTGCATAATATGGGTAATAATGCATGTTATATTGATAATAATATAAGTAATAAGTATAATTATTACAGTTCTAGCGATAATAACTGCATTATATGGGTAATAATGCACGTTATATTGCTAGTAGTATAAGTAATAAGTATAATTATTACAGTTCTAGCGATAATAACTGCATAATATGGGTAATAATGCACGTTATATTGCTAGTAGTATAAGTAATAAGTATAATTATTACAGTTCTTGCGATAATACCTCCATTATATGGGTAATAATGCATGTTATATTGATAATAATATAAATAATAAGTATAATTATTACAGTTCTAGCGATAATAACTGCATTATATGGGTAATAATGCACGTTATATTGCTAATAATATAAGTAATAAGTATAATTATTACAGTTCTAGCGATAATAACTGCATTATATGGGTAATAATGCATGTTATATTGATAATATTGGGAGTAATAAGTATATTTATTATAGTTCTAGCGATAATAACTGCATAATATGGGTAATAATGCATGTTATATTGATAATAGTATAAATAATAAGTATAATTATTACAGTTCTAGCGATAATAACTGCATTATATGGGTAATAATGCACGTTATATTGCTAATAATATAAGTAATAAGTATAATTATTACAGTTCTAGCGATAATAACTGCATTATATGGGTAATAATGCATGTTATATTGATAATATCGGGAGTAATAAGTATAATTATTATAGTTCTAGCGATAATAATAGTAAAATATGGCAAATAGTGCATGTTATATTGATAATAATAAAAGTAATAAGTATATTTATTACAGTTCTATCGATAATAACTGCATAATATGGGTAATAATGCATGTTATATTGATGATAATAAAAGTAATACGTATATTTATTATAGTTCTAGCGATAATAACTGCATAATATGGGTAATAATGCATGTTATATTGATAATAATCTAAGTAATAAGTATAATTATTACAGTTCTAGCGATAATAACTGCATTATATGGGTAATAATGCACGTTATATTGCTAACAATATAAGTAATAAGTATAATTATTACAGTTCTAGCGATAATAACTGCATTATATGGGTAATAATGCATGTTATATTGATGATAATGAAAGTAATACGTATATTTATTATAGTTCTAGCGATAATAACTTCATAATATGGGTAATAATGCATGTTATATTGATAATAATCTAAGTAATAAGTATAATTATTACAGTTCTGGCGATAATAACTGCATTATATGGGTAATAATGCACGTTATATTGCTAATAGTATAAGTAATAAGTATAATTATTACAGTTCTAGCGATAATACCTCCATTATATGGGTAATAATGCATGTTATATTGATAATGATATAAGTAATAAGTATAATTATTACAGTTCTAGCGATAATAACTGCATAATATGGGTAATAATGCATGTTATATTGATAATAATATAAGTAATAAGTATAATTATTACAGTTCTAGCGATAATAACTGCATTATATGGGTAATAATGCACGTTATATTGCTAACAATATAAGTAATAAGTATAATTATTACAGTTCTAGCGATAATAACTGCATTATATGGGTAAAAATGCATGTTATATTGATAATATTGGGAGTAATAAGTATATTTATTATGGTTCTAGAGATAATAACTGCATAATATGGGTAATAATGCATGTTATATTGATAATAATATAAGTAATAAGTATAATTATTACAGTTCTAGCGATAATACCTCCATTATATGGGTAATAATGCATGTTCTATTGATGATAATGAAAGTAATACGTATATTTATTATAGTTCTAGCGATAATAACTGCATAATATGGGTAATAATGCATGTTATATTGAGAATAATATAAGTAATAAGTATAATTATTACAGTTCTGGCGATAATAACTGCATTATATGGGTAATAATGCACGTTATATTGCTAATAGTATAAGTAATCAGTATAATTATTACAGTTCTTGCGATAATACCTCCATTATATGGGTAATAATGCATGTTATATTGATAATAATATAAGTAATAAGTATAATTATTACAGTTCTAGCGATAATAACTGCATTATATGGGTAATAATGCACGTTATATTGCTAATAATATAAGTAATAAGTATAATTATTACAGTACTAGCGATAATAACTGCATTATATGGGTAATAATGCACGTTATATTGCTAATAGTATAAGTAATAAGTATAATTATTACAGTTCTAGCGATAATACCTCCATTATATGGGTAATAATGCATGTTATATTGATAATGATATAAGTAATAAGTATAATTATTACAGTTCTAGCGATAATAACTGCATAATATGGGTAATAATGCATGTTATATTGATAATAATATAAGTAATAAGTATAATTATTACAGTTCTAGCGATAATAACTGCATTATATGGGTAATAATGCACGTTATATTGCTAACAATATAAGTAATAAGTATAATTATTACAGTTCTAGCGATAATAACTGCATTATATGGGTAAAAATGCATGTTATATTGATAATATTGGGAGTAATAAGTATATTTATTATGGTTCTAGAGATAATAACTGCATAATATGGGTAATAATGCATGTTATATTGATAATAATATAAGTAATAAGTATAATTATTACAGTTCTAGCGATAATAACTGCATTATATGGGTAATAATGCACGTTATATTGCTAATAATATAAGTAATAAGTATAATTATTACAGTACTAGCGATAATAACTGCATTATATGGGTAATAATGCATGTTATATTGATAATAATATAAGTAATAAGTATAATTATTACAGTTCTAGCGATAATAACTGCATTATATGGGTAATAATGCACGTTATATTGCTAGTAGTATAAGTAATAAGTATAATTATTACAGTTCTAGCGATAATAACTGCATAATATGGGTAATAATGCACGTTATATTGCTAATAATATAAGTAATGAGTACAATTATTACAGTTCTAGCGATAATAACTGCATTATATGGGTAATAATGCACGTTATATTGCTAATAATATAAGTAATAAGTACAATTATTACAGTTCTAGCGATAATAACTGCATTATATGGGTAATAATGCATGTTACATTGATAATATTGGGAGTAATAAGTGTATTTATTATAGTTCTAGCGATAATAACTGCATAATATGGGTAATAATGCATGTAATATTGATAATAATATAAGTAATAAGTATAATTATTATAGTTCTAGCAATAATACCTGCATTATATGGGTAATAATGCATGTTATATTGATGATAATGAAAGTGATACGTATATTTATTACAGCTCTTGCGATAATAACTGCATCATATGGGTAATAATGCATGTTATATTGAGAATAATATAAGTAATAAGTATAATTATTACAGTTCTGGCGATAATAACTGCATTATATGGGTAACAATGCACGTTATATTGCTAATAGTATAAGTAATAAGTATAATTATTACAGTTCTAGCAATAATACCTCCATTATATGGGTAATAATGCATGTTATATTGATAATATCGGGAGTAATAAGTATAATTATTATAGTTCTAGCGATAATAATAGTAAAATATGGCAAATAGTGCATGTTATATTGATAATAATAAAAGTAATAAGTATATTTATTACAGTTCTATCGATAATAACTGCATAATATGGGTAATAATGCATGCTATATTGATGATAATAAAAGTAATACGTATATTTATTATAGTTCTAGCGATAATAACTGCATAATATGGGTAATAATGCATGTTATATTGATAATAATCTAAGTAATAAGTATGATTATTACAGTTCTAGCGATAATAACTGCATTATATGTGTAATAATGCACGTTATATTGCTAACAATATAAGTAATAAGTATAATTATTACAGTTCTAGCGATAATAACTGCATTATATGGGTAATAATGCATGTTATATTGATGATAATGAAAGTAATACGTATATTTATTATAGTTCTAGCGATAATAACTTCATAATATGGGTAATAATGCATGTTATATTGAGAATAATATAAGTAATAAGTATAATTATTACAGTTCTGGCGATAATAACCGCATTATATGGGTAATAATGCACGTTATATTGCTAATAGTATAAGTAATAAGTATAATTATTACAGTTCTAGCGATAATACCTCCATTATATGGGTAATAATGCATGTTATATTGATAATGATATAAGTAATAAGTATAATTATTACAGTTCTAGCGATAATAACTGCATAATATGGGTAATAATGCATGTTATATTGATAATAGTATAAGTAATAAGTATAATTATTACAGTTCTAGCGATAATAACTGCATTATATGGGTAATAATGCACGTTATATTGCTAATAATATAAGTAATAAGTATAATTATTACAGTTCTAGCGATAATAACTGCATTATATGGGTAATAATGCATGTTATATTGATAATATCGGGAGTAATAAGTATAATTATTATAGTTCTAGCGATAATAATAGTAAAATATGGCAAATAGTGCATGTTATATTGATAATAATAAAAGTAATAAGTATATTTATTACAGTTCTATCGATAATAACTGCATAATATGGGTAATAATGCATGTTATATTGATGATAATAAAAGTAATACGTATATTTATTATAGTTCTAGCGATAATAACTGCATAATATGTGTAATAATGCATGTTATATTGATAATAATCTAAGTAATAAGTATAATTATTACAGTTCTAGCGATAATAACTGCATTATATGGGTAATAATGCACGTTGTATTGATGATAATGAAAGTAATACGTATATTTATTATAGTTCTAGCGATAATAACTGCATAACATGGGTAATAATGCACGTTATATTGCTAATAATATAAGTAATGAGTACAATTATTACAGTTCTAGCGATAATAACTGCATTATATGGGTAATAATGCATGTTATATTGATAATAATATAAGTAATAAGTATAATTATTACAGTTCTAGCGATAATAACTGCATTATATGGGTAATAATGCACGTTATATTGCTAGTAGTATAAGTAATAAGTATAATTATTACAGTTCTAGCGATAATACCTCCATTATATGGGTAATAATGCATGTTATATTGATAATGATATAAGTAATAAGTATAATTATTACAGTTCTAGCGATAATAACTGCATAATATGGGTAATAATGCACGTTATATTGCTAATAATATAAGTAATGAGTACAATTATTACAGTTCTAGCGATAATAACTGCATTATATGGGTAATAATGCATGTTATATTGATAATAATATAAGTAATAAGTATAATTATTACAGTTCTAGCGATAATAACTGCATTATATGGGTAATAATGCACGTTATATTGCTAGTAGTATAAGTAATAAGTATAATTATTACAGTTCTAGCGATAATACCTCCATTATATGGGTAATAATGCATGTTATATTGATAATGATATAAGTAATAAGTACAATTATTACAGTTCTAGCGATAATAACTGCATAATATGGGTAATAATGCATGTTATATTGATAATAGTATAAGTAATAAGTATAATTATTACAGTTCTAGCGATAATAACTGCATTATATGGGTAATAATGCACGTTATATTGCTAATAGTATAAGTAATAAGTATAATTATTACAGTTCTAGCGATAATACCTCCATTATATGGGTAATAATGCATGTTATATTGATAATAACATAAGTAATAAGTATAATTATTACAGTTCTAGCGATAATAACTGCATTATATGGGTAATAATGCATGTTATATTGATAATATCGGGAGTAATAAGTATAATTATTATAGTTCTAGCGATAATAATAGTAAAATATGGCAAATAGTGCATGTTATATTGATAATAATAAAAGTAACAAATATATTTATTACAGTTCTATCGATAATAACTGCATAATATGGGTAATAATGCATGTTATATTGATGATAATAAAAGTAATACGTATATTTATTATAGTTCTAGCGATAATAACTGCATAATATGGGTAATAATGCATGTTATATTGAGAATAATATAAGTAATAAGTATAATTATTACAGTTCTTGCGATAATACCTCCATTATATGGGTCATAATGCATGTTATATTGATAATAATATAAGTAATAAGTATAATTATTACAGTTCTAGCGATAATAACTGCATTATATGGGTAATAATGCACGTTATATTGCTAATAATATAAGTAATAAGTATAATTATTACAGTTCTAGCGATAATAACTGCATTATATGGGTAATAATGCATGTTATATTGATAATAATATAAGTAATAAGTATAATTATTACAGTTCTAGCGATAATAACTGCATTATATGGGTAATAATGCACGTTATATTGCTAATAATATAAGTAATAAGTATAATTATTACAGTTCTAGCGATAATAACTGCATTATATGGGTAATAATGCATGTTATATTGATAATATCGGGAGTAATAAGTATAATTATTATAGTTCTAGCGATAATAATAGTAAAATATGGCAAATAGTGCATGTTATATTGATAATAATAAAAGTAATAAGTATATTTATTACAGTTCTATCGATAATAACTGCATAATATGGGTAATAATGCATGTTATATTGATGATAATAAAAGTAATACGTATATTTATTATAGTTCTAGCGATAATAACTGCATAATATGGGTAATAATGCATGTTATATTGATAATAATCTAAGTAATAAGTATAATTATTACAGTTCTAGCGATAATAACTGCATTATATGGGTAATAATGCACGTTATATTGCTAACAATATAAGTAATAAGTATAATTATTACAGTTCTAGCGATAATAACTGCATTATATGGGTAATAATGCATGTTATATTGATGATAATGAAAGTAATACGTATATTTATTATAGTTCTAGCGATAATAACTTCATAATATGGGTAATAATGCATGTTATATTGATAATAATCTAAGTAATAAGTATAATTATTACAGTTCTGGCGATAATAACTGCATTATATGGGTAATAATGCACGTTATATTGCTAATAGTATAAGTAATAAGTATAATTATTACAGTTCTAGCGATAATACCTCCATTATATGGGTAATAATGCATGTTATATTGATAATGATATAAGTAATAAGTATAATTATTACAGTTCTAGCGATAATAACTGCATAATATGGGTAATAATGCATGTTATATTGATAATAATATAAGTAATAAGTATAATTATTACAATTCTAGCGATAATAACTGCATTATATGGGTAATAATGCACGTTATATTGCTAACAATATAAGTAATAAGTATAATTATTACAGTTCTAGCGATAATAACTGCATTATATGGGTAAAAATGCATGTTATATTGATAATATTGGGAGTAATAAGTATATTTATTATGGTTCTAGAGATAATAACTGCATAATATGGGTAATAATGCATGTTATATTGATAATAATATAAGTAATAAGTATAATTATTACAGTTCTAGCGATAATACCTCCATTATATGGGTAATAATGCATGTTCTATTGATGATAATGAAAGTAATACGTATATTTATTATAGTTCTAGCGATAATAACTGCATAATATGGGTAATAATGCATGTTATATTGAGAATAATATAAGTAATAAGTATAATTATTACAGTTCTGGCGATAATAACTGCATTATATGGGTAATAATGCACGTTATATTGCTAATAGTATAAGTAATCAGTATAATTATTACAGTTCTTGCGATAATACCTCCATTATATGGGTAATAATGCATGTTATATTGATAATAATATAAGTAATAAGTATAATTATTACAGTTCTAGCGATAATAACTGCATTATATGGGTAATAATGCACGTTATATTGCTAATAATATAAGTAATAAGTATAATTATTACAGTACTAGCGATAATAACTGCATTATATGGGTAATAATGCACGTTATATTGCTAATAGTATAAGTAATAAGTATAATTATTACAGTTCTAGCGATAATACCTCCATTATATGGGTAATAATGCATGTTATATTGATAATGATATAAGTAATAAGTATAATTATTACAGTTCTAGCGATAATAACTGCATAATATGGGTAATAATGCATGTTATATTGATAATAATATAAGTAATAAGTATAATTATTACAGTTCTAGCGATAATAACTGCATTATATGGGTAATAATGCACGTTATATTGCTAACAATATAAGTAATAAGTATAATTATTACAGTTCTAGCGATAATAACTGCATTATATGGGTAAAAATGCATGTTATATTGATAATATTGGGAGTAATAAGTATATTTATTATGGTTCTAGAGATAATAACTGCATAATATGGGTAATAATGCATGTTATATTGATAATAATATAAGTAATAAGTATAATTATTACAGTTCTAGCGATAATAACTGCATTATATGGGTAATAATGCACGTTATATTGCTAATAATATAAGTAATAAGTATAATTATTACAGTACTAGCGATAATAACTGCATTATATGGGTAATAATGCATGTTATATTGATAATAATATAAGTAATAAGTATAATTATTACAGTTCTAGCGATAATAACTGCATTATATGGGTAATAATGCACGTTATATTGCTAGTAGTATAAGTAATAAGTATAATTATTACAGTTCTAGCGATAATAACTGCATAATATGGGTAATAATGCACGTTATATTGCTAATAATATAAGTAATGAGTACAATTATTACAGTTCTAGCGATAATAACTGCATTATATGGGTAATAATGCACGTTATATTGCTAATAATATAAGTAATAAGTACAATTATTACAGTTCTAGCGATAATAACTGCATTATATGGGTAATAATGCATGTTACATTGATAATATTGGGAGTAATAAGTGTATTTATTATAGTTCTAGCGATAATAACTGCATAATATGGGTAATAATGCATGTAATATTGATAATAATATAAGTAATAAGTATAATTATTATAGTTCTAGCAATAATACCTGCATTATATGGGTAATAATGCATGTTATATTGATGATAATGAAAGTGATACGTATATTTATTACAGCTCTTGCGATAATAACTGCATCATATGGGTAATAATGCATGTTATATTGAGAATAATATAAGTAATAAGTATAATTATTACAGTTCTGGCGATAATAACTGCATTATATGGGTAACAATGCACGTTATATTGCTAATAGTATAAGTAATAAGTATAATTATTACAGTTCTAGCAATAATACCTCCATTATATGGGTAATAATGCATGTTATATTGATAATATCGGGAGTAATAAGTATAATTATTATAGTTCTAGCGATAATAATAGTAAAATATGGCAAATAGTGCATGTTATATTGATAATAATAAAAGTAATAAGTATATTTATTACAGTTCTATCGATAATAACTGCATAATATGGGTAATAATGCATGCTATATTGATGATAATAAAAGTAATACGTATATTTATTATAGTTCTAGCGATAATAACTGCATAATATGGGTAATAATGCATGTTATATTGATAATAATCTAAGTAATAAGTATGATTATTACAGTTCTAGCGATAATAACTGCATTATGTGTGTAATAATGCACGTTATATTGCTAACAATATAAGTAATAAGTATAATTATTACAGTTCTAGCGATAATAACTGCATTATATGGGTAATAATGCATGTTATATTGATGATAATGAAAGTAATACGTATATTTATTATAGTTCTAGCGATAATAACTTCATAATATGGGTAATAATGCATGTTATATTGAGAATAATATAAGTAATAAGTATAATTATTACAGTTCTGGCGATAATAACCGCATTATATGGGTAATAATGCACGTTATATTGCTAATAGTATAAGTAATAAGTATAATTATTACAGTTCTAGCGATAATACCTCCATTATATGGGTAATAATGCATGTTATATTGATAATGATATAAGTAATAAGTATAATTATTACAGTTCTAGCGATAATAACTGCATAATATGGGTAATAATGCATGTTATATTGATAATAGTATAAGTAATAAGTATAATTATTACAGTTCTAGCGATAATAACTGCATTATATGGGTAATAATGCACGTTATATTGCTAATAATATAAGTAATAAGTATAATTATTACAGTTCTAGCGATAATAACTGCATTATATGGGTAATAATGCATGTTATATTGATAATATCGGGAGTAATAAGTATAATTATTATAGTTCTAGCGATAATAATAGTAAAATATGGCAAATAGTGCATGTTATATTGATAATAATAAAAGTAATAAGTATATTTATTACAGTTCTATCGATAATAACTGCATAATATGGGTAATAATGCATGTTATATTGATGATAATAAAAGTAATACGTATATTTATTATAGTTCTAGCGATAATAACTGCATAATATGTGTAATAATGCATGTTATATTGATAATAATCTAAGTAATAAGTATAATTATTACAGTTCTAGCGATAATAACTGCATTATATGGGTAATAATGCACGTTGTATTGATGATAATGAAAGTAATACGTATATTTATTATAGTTCTAGCGATAATAACTGCATAACATGGGTAATAATGCACGTTATATTGCTAATAATATAAGTAATGAGTACAATTATTACAGTTCTAGCGATAATAACTGCATTATATGGGTAATAATGCATGTTATATTGATAATAATATAAGTAATAAGTATAATTATTACAGTTCTAGCGATAATAACTGCATTATATGGGTAATAATGCACGTTATATTGCTAGTAGTATAAGTAATAAGTATAATTATTACAGTTCTAGCGATAATACCTCCATTATATGGGTAATAATGCATGTTATATTGATAATGATATAAGTAATAAGTATAATTATTACAGTTCTAGCGATAATAACTGCATAATATGGGTAATAATGCACGTTATATTGCTAATAATATAAGTAATGAGTACAATTATTACAGTTCTAGCGATAATAACTGCATTATATGGGTAATAATGCATGTTATATTGATAATAATATAAGTAATAAGTATAATTATTACAGTTCTAGCGATAATAACTGCATTATATGGGTAATAATGCACGTTATATTGCTAGTAGTATAAGTAATAAGTATAATTATTACAGTTCTAGCGATAATACCTCCATTATATGGGTAATAATGCATGTTATATTGATAATGATATAAGTAATAAGTACAATTATTACAGTTCTAGCGATAATAACTGCATAATATGGGTAATAATGCATGTTATATTGATAATAGTATAAGTAATAAGTATAATTATTACAGTTCTAGCGATAATAACTGCATTATATGGGTAATAATGCACGTTATATTGCTAATAGTATAAGTAATAAGTATAATTATTACAGTTCTAGCGATAATACCTCCATTATATGGGTAATAATGCATGTTATATTGATAATAACATAAGTAATAAGTATAATTATTACAGTTCTAGCGATAATAACTGCATTATATGGGTAATAATGCATGTTATATTGATAATATCGGGAGTAATAAGTATAATTATTATAGTTCTAGCGATAATAATAGTAAAATATGGCAAATAGTGCATGTTATATTGATAATAATAAAAGTAACAAATATATTTATTACAGTTCTATCGATAATAACTGCATAATATGGGTAATAATGCATGTTATATTGATGATAATAAAAGTAATACGTATATTTATTATAGTTCTAGCGATAATAACTGCATAATATGGGTAATAATGCATGTTATATTGAGAATAATATAAGTAATAAGTATAATTATTACAGTTCTTGCGATAATACCTCCATTATATGGGTCATAATGCATGTTATATTGATAATAATATAAGTAATAAGTATAATTATTACAGTTCTAGCGATAATAACTGCATTATATGGGTAATAATGCACGTTATATTGCTAATAATATAAGTAATAAGTATAATTATTACAGTTCTAGCGATAATAACTGCATTATATGGGTAATAATGCATGTTATATTGATAATAATATAAGTAATAAGTATAATTATTACAGTTCTAGCGATAATAACTGCATTATATGGGTAATAATGCACGTTATATTGCTAGTAGTATAAGTAATAAGTATAATTATTACAGTTCTAGCGATAATAACTGCATAATATGGGTAATAATGCACGTTATAATGCTAATAATATAAGTAATGAGTACAATTATTACAGTTCTAGCGATAATAACTGCATTATATGGGTAATAATGCACGTTATATTGCTAATAATATAAGTAATAAGTATAATTATTACAGTTCTAGCGATAATAACTGCATTATATGGGTAATAATGCACGTTATATTGCTAATAGTATAAGTAATAAGTATAATTATTACAGTTCTAGCGATAATACCTCCATTATATGGGTAATAATGCATGTTATATTGATAATAACATAAGTAATAAGTATAATTATTACAGTTCTAGCGATAATAACTGCATTATATGGGTAATAATGCATGTTATATTGATAATATCGGGAGTAATAAGTATAATTATTATAGTTCTAGCGATAATAATAGTAAAATATGGCAAATAGTGCATGTTATATTGATAATAATAAAAGTAACAAATATATTTATTACAGTTCTATCGATAATAACTGCATAATATGGGTAATAATGCATGTTATATTGATGATAATAAAAGTAATACGTATATTTATTATAGTTCTAGCGATAATAACTGCATAATATGGGTAATAATGCATGTTATATTGGGAATAATATAAGTAATAAGTATAATTATTACAGTTCTTGCGATAATACCTCCATTATATGGGTCATAATGCATGTTATATTGATAATAATATAAGTAATAAGTATAATTATTACAGTTCTAGCGATAATAACTGCATTATATGGGTAATAATGCACGTTATATTGCTAATAATATAAGTAATAAGTATAATTATTACAGTTCTAGCGATAATAACTGCATTATATGGGTAATAATGCATGTTATATTGATAATAATATAAGTAATAAGTATAATTATTACAGTTCTAGCGATAATAACTGCATTATATGGGTAATAATGCACGTTATATTGCTAGTAGTATAAGTAATAAGTATAATTATTACAGTTCTAGCGATAATAACTGCATAATATGGGTAATAATGCACGTTATAATGCTAATAATATAAGTAATGAGTACAATTATTACAGTTCTAGCGATAATAACTGCATTATATGGGTAATAATGCACGTTATATTGCTAATAATATAAGTAATAAGTATAATTATTACAGTACTAGCGATAATAACTGCATTATATGGGTAATAATGCATGTTATATTGATAATAATATAAGTAATAAGTATAATTATTACAGTTCTAGCGATAATAACTGCATTATATGGGTAATAATGCACGTTATATTGCTAGTAGTATAAGTAATAAGTATAATTATTACAGTTCTAGCGATAATAACTGCATAATATGGGTAATAATGCATGTTATATTGATAATAGTATAAGTAATAAGTATAATTATTACAGTTCTAGCGATAATAACTGCATTATATGGGTAATAATGCACGTTATATTGCTAATAATATAAGTAATAAGTATAATTATTACAGTTCTAGCGATAATAACTGCATTATATGGGTAATAATGCATGTTATATTGATGATAATGAAAGTAATACGTATATTTATTATAGTTCTAGCGATAATAACTTCATAATATGGGTAATAATGCATGTTATATTGAGAATAATATAAGTAATAAGTATAATTATTACAGTTCTGGCGATAATAACCGCATTATATGGGTAATAATGCACGTTATATTGCTAATAGTATAAGTAATAAGTATAATTATTACAGTTCTAGCGATAATACCTCCATTATATGGGTAATAATGCATGTTATATTGATAATGATATAAGTAATAAGTATAATTATTACAGTTCTAGCGATAATAACTGCATAATATGGGTAATAATGCATGTTATATTGATAATAGTATAAGTAATAAGTATAATTATTACAGTTCTAGCGATAATAACTGCATTATATGGGTAATAATGCACGTTATATTGCTAATAATATAAGTAATAAGTATAATTATTACAGTTCTAGCGATAATAACTGCATTATATGGGTAATAATGCATGTTATATTGATAATATCGGGAGTAATAAGTATAATTATTATAGTTCTAGCGATAATAATAGTAAAATATGGCAAATAGTGCATGTTATATTGATAATAATAAAAGTAATAAGTATATTTATTACAGTTCTATCGATAATAACTGCATAATATGGGTAATAATGCATGTTATATTGATGATAATAAAAGTAATACGTATATTTATTATAGTTCTAGCGATAATAACTGCATAATATGTGTAATAATGCATGTTATATTGATAATAATCTAAGTAATAAGTATAATTATTACAGTTCTAGCGATAATAACTGCATTATATGGGTAATAATGCACGTTGTATTGCTAACAATATAAGTAATAAGTATAATTATTACAGTTCTAGCGATAATACCTCCATTATATGGGTAATAATGCATGTTATATTGATGATAATGAAAGTAATACGTATATTTATTATAGTTCTAGCGATAATAACTGCATAACATGGGTAATAATGCATGTTATATTGAGAATAGTATAAGTAATAAGTATAATTATTACAGTTCTGGCGATAATAACTGCATTATATGGGTAATAATGCACGTTATATTGCTAATAGTATAAGTAATCAGTATAATTATTACAGTTCTTGCGATAATACCTCCATTATATAGGTAATAATGCATGTTATATTGGTAATAATATAAGTAATAAGTATAATTATTACAGTTCTAGCGATAATAACTGCATTATATGGGTAATAATGCACGTTATATTGCTAATAATATAAGTAATAAGTATAATTATTACAGTTCTAGCGATAATAACTGCATTATATGGGTAATAATGCATGTTATATTGATAACAATATAAGTAATAAGTATAATTATTACAGTTCTAGCGATAATAACTGCATTATATGGGTAATAATGCACGTTATATTGATAATGATATAAGTAATAAGTATAATTATTACAGTTCTAGCGATAATAACTGCATTATATGGGTAAAAATGCATGTTATATTGATAATATTGGGAGTAATAAGTATATTTATTATGGTTCTAGAGATAATAACTGCATAATATGGGTAATAATGCATGTTATATTCATAATAATATAAGTAATAAGTATAATTATTACAGTTCTAGCGATAATACCTCCATTATATGGGTAATAATGCATGTTATATTGATGATAATGAAAGTAATACGTATATTTATTATAGTTCTAGCGATAATAACTGCATAATATGGGTAATAATGCATGTTATATTGAGAATAATATAAGTAATAAGTATAATTATTACAGTTCTGGCGATAATAACTGCATTATATGGGTAATAATGCACGTTATATTGCTAATAGTATAAGTAATCTGTATAATTATTACAGTTCTAGCAATAATACCTCCATTATATGGGTAATAATGCATGTTATATTGATAATATCGGGAGTAATAAGTATAATTATTATAGTTCTAGCGATAATAATAGTAAAATATGGCAAATAGTGCATGTTATATTGATAATAATAAAAGTAATAAGTATATTTATTACAGTTCTATCGATAATAACTGCATAATATGGGTAATAATGCATGTTATATTGATGATAATAAAAGTAATACGTATATTTATTATAGTTCTAGCGATAATAACTGCATAATATGGGTAATAATGCATGTTATATTGATAATAATCTAAGTAATAAGTATGATTATTACAGTTCTAGCGATAATAACTGCATTATATGTGTAATAATGCACGTTATATTGCTAACAATATAAGTAATAAGTATAATTATTACAGTTCTAGCGATAATAACTGCATTATATGGGTAATAATGCATGTTATATTGATGATAATGAAAGTAATACGTATATTTATTATAGTTCTAGCGATAATAACTTCATAATATGGGTAATAATGCATGTTATATTGAGAATAATATAAGTAATAAGTATAATTATTACAGTTCTGGCGATAATAACCGCATTATATGGGTAATAATGCACGTTATATTGCTAATAGTATAAGTAATAAGTATAATTATTACAGTTCTAGCGATAATACCTCCATTATATGGGTAATAATGCATGTTATATTGATAATGATATAAGTAATAAGTATAATTATTACAGTTCTAGCGATAATAACTGCATAATATGGGTAATAATGCATGTTATATTGATAATAGTATAAGTAATAAGTATAATTATTACAGTTCTAGCGATAATAACTGCATTATATGGGTAATAATGCACGTTATATTGCTAATAATATAAGTAATAAGTATAATTATTACAGTTCTAGCGATAATAACTGCATTATATGGGTAATAATGCATGTTATATTGATAATATCGGGAGTAATAAGTATAATTATTATAGTTCTAGCGATAATAATAGTAAAATATGGCAAATAGTGCATGTTATATTGATAATAATAAAAGTAATAAGTATATTTATTACAGTTCTATCGATAATAACTGCATAATATGGGTAATAATGCATGTTATATTGATGATAATAAAAGTAATACGTATATTTATTATAGTTCTAGCGATAATAACTGCATAATATGTGTAATAATGCATGTTATATTGATAATAATCTAAGTAATAAGTATAATTATTACAGTTCTAGCGATAATAACTGCATTATATGGGTAATAATGCACGTTGTATTGCTAACAATATAAGTAATAAGTATAATTATTACAGTTCTAGCGATAATACCTCCATTATATGGGTAATAATGCATGTTATATTGATGATAATGAAAGTAATACGTATATTTATTATAGTTCTAGCGATAATAACTGCATAACATGGGTAATAATGCATGTTATATTGAGAATAGTATAAGTAATAAGTATAATTATTACAGTTCTGGCGATAATAACTGCATTATATGGGTAATAATGCACGTTATATTGCTAATAGTATAAGTAATCAGTATAATTATTACAGTTCTTGCGATAATACCTCCATTATATAGGTAATAATGCATGTTATATTGGTAATAATATAAGTAATAAGTATAATTATTACAGTTCTAGCGATAATAACTGCATTATATGGGTAATAATGCACGTTATATTGCTAATAATATAAGTAATAAGTATAATTATTACAGTTCTAGCGATAATAACTGCATTATATGGGTAATAATGCATGTTATATTGATAACAATATAAGTAATAAGTATAATTATTACAGTTCTAGCGATAATAACTGCATTATATGGGTAATAATGCACGTTATATTGATAATGATATAAGTAATAAGTATAATTATTACAGTTCTAGCGATAATAACTGCATTATATGGGTAAAAATGCATGTTATATTGATAATATTGGGAGTAATAAGTATATTTATTATGGTTCTAGAGATAATAACTGCATAATATGGGTAATAATGCATGTTATATTCATAATAATATAAGTAATAAGTATAATTATTACAGTTCTAGCGATAATACCTCCATTATATGGGTAATAATGCATGTTATATTGATGATAATGAAAGTAATACGTATATTTATTATAGTTCTAGCGATAATAACTGCATAATATGGGTAATAATGCATGTTATATTGAGAATAATATAAGTAATAAGTATAATTATTACAGTTCTGGCGATAATAACTGCATTATATGGGTAATAATGCACGTTATATTGCTAATAGTATAAGTAATCTGTATAATTATTACAGTTCTTGCGATAATACCTCCATTATATGGGTAATAATGCATGTTATATTGATAATAATATAAGTAGTAAGTATAATTATTACAGTTCTAGCGATAATAACTGCATTATATGGGTAATAATGCACGTTATATTGATAATAATATAAGTTATAAGTATAATTATTACAGTTCTAGCGATAATAACTGCATTATATGGGTAATAATGCACGTTATATTGCTAGTAGTATAAGTAATAAGTATAATTATTACAGTTCTAGCGATAATAACTGCATAATATGGGTAATAATGCACGTTATATTGCTAATAATATAAGTAATGAGTACAATTATTACAGTTCTAGCGATAATAACTGCATTATATGGGTAATAGTGCACGTTATATTGCTAATAATATAAGTAATAAGTATAATTATTACAGTTCTAGCGATAATAACTGCATTATATGGGTAATAATGCATGTTACATTGATAATATTGGGAGTAATAAGTGTATTTATTATAGTTCTAGCGATAATAACTGCATAATATGGGTAATAATGCATGTTATATTGATAATAATATAAGTAATAAGTATAATTATTATAGTTCTAGCAATAATACCTCCATTATATGGGTAATAATGCATGTTATATTGATGATAATGAAAGTGATACGTATATTTATTATAGCTCTTGCGATAATAACTGCATCATATGGGTAATAATGAATGTTATATTGAGAATAATATAAGTAATAAGTATAATTATTACAGTTCTGGCGATAATAACTGCATTATATGGGTAATAATGCACGTTATATTGCTAATAGTATAGGTAATAAGTATAATTATTACAGTTCTAGCAATAATACCTCCATTATATGGGTAATAATGCATGTTATATTGATGATAATGAAAGTAATACGTATATTTATTATAGTTCTAGCGATAATAACTGCATATAATGGGTAATAATGCATGTTATATTGATAATAATATAAATAATAAGTATAATTATTACAGTTCTAGCGATAATAACTGCATTATATGGGTAATAATGCACGTTATATTGCTAATAATATAAGTAATAAGTATAATTATTACAGTTCTAGCGATAATAACTGCATTATATGGGTAATAATGCATGTTATATTGATAATAATACAAGTAATAAGTATAATTATTACAGTTCTAGCGATAATAACTGCATTATATGGGTAATAATGCACGTTATATTGCTAGTAGTATAAGTAATAAGTATAATTATTACAGTCCTAGCGATAATAACTGCATAATATGGGTAATAATGCACGTTATATTGCTAATAATATAAGTAATGAGTACAATTATTACAGTTCTAGCGATAATAACTGCATTATATGGGTAATAGTGCACGTTATATTGCTAATAATATAAGTAATAAGTATAATTATTACAGTTCTAGCGATAATAACTGCATTATATGGGTAATAATGCATGTTACATTGATAATATTGGGAGTAATAAGTGTATTTATTATAGTTCTAGCGATAATAACTGCATAATATGGGTAATAATGCATGTTATATTGATAATAATATAAGTAATAAGTATAATTATTATAGTTCTAGCAATAATACCTCCATTATATGGGTAATAATGCATGTTATATTGATGATAATGAAAGTGATACGTATATTTATTATAGCTCTTGCGATAATAACTGCATCATATGGGTAATAATGAATGTTATATTGAGAATAATATAAGTAATAAGTATAATTATTACAGTTCTGGCGATAATAACTGCATTATATGGGTAATAATGCACGTTATATTGCTAATAGTATAGGTAATAAGTATAATTATTACAGTTCTAGCAATAATACCTCCATTATATGGGTAATAATGCATGTTATATTGATAATATCGGGAGTAATAAGTATAATTATTATAGTTCTAGCGATAATAACTGCATTATATGGGTAATAATGCACGTTATATTGATAATGATATAAGTAATAAGTATAATTATTACAGTTCTAGCGATAATAACTGCATTATATGGGTAAAAATGCATGTTATATTGATAATATTGGGAGTAATAAGTATATTTATTATGGTTCTAGAGATAATAACTGCATAATATGGGTAATAATGCATGTTATATTGATAATAATATAAGTAATAAGTATAATTATTACAGTTCTAGCGATAATACCTCCATTATATGGGTAATAATGCATGTTATATTGATGATAATGAAAGTAATGCGTATATTTATTATAGTTCTAGCGATAATAACTGCATAATATGGGTAATAATGCATGTTATATTGAGAATACTATAAGTAATAAGTATAATTATTACAGTTCTGGCGATAATAACTGCATTATATGGGTAATAATGCACGTTATATTGCTAATAGTATAAGTAATCTGTATAATTATTACAGTTCTTGCGATAATACCTCCATTATATGGGTAATAATGCATGTTATATTGATAATAATATAAGTAATAAGTATAATTATTACAGTTCTAGCGATAATAACTGCATTATATGGGTAATAATGCACGTTATATTGATAATAATATAAGTAATAAGTATAATTATTACAGTTCTAGCGATAATAACTGTATTATATGGGTAATAATGCACGTTATATTGCTAGTAGTATAAGTAATAAGTATAATTATTACAGTTCTAGCGATAATAACTGCATAATATGGGTAATAATGCACGTTATATTGCTAATAATATAAGTAATGAGTACAATTATTACAGTTCTAGCGATAATAACTGCATTATATGGGTAATAGTGCACGTTATATTGCTAATAATATAAGTAATAAGTATAATTATTACAGTTCTAGCGATAATAACTGCATTATATGGGTAATAATGCATGTTACATTGATAATATTGGGAGTAATAAGTGTATTTATTATAGTTCTAGCGATAATAACTGCATAATATGGGTAATAATGCATGTTATATTGATAATAATATAAGTAATAAGTATAATTATTATAGTTCTAGCAATAATACCTCCATTATATGGGTAATAATGCATGTTATATTGATGATAATGAAAGTGATACGTATATTTATTATAGCTCTTGCGATAATAACTGCATCATATGGGTAATAATGAATGTTATATTGAGAATAATATAAGTAATAAGTATAATTATTACAGTTCTGGCGATAATAACTGCATTATATGGGTAATAATGCACGTTATATTGCTAATAGTATAGGTAATAAGTATAATTATTACAGTTCTAGCAATAATACCTCCATTATATGGGTAATAATGCATGTTATATTGATAATAATATAAGTAATAAGTATAATTATTACAGTTCTAGCGATAATAACTGCATTATATGGGTAATAATGCATGTTATATTGATAATAGTATAAGTAATAAGTATAATTATTACAGTTCTAGCGATAATAACTGCATTATATGGGTAATAATGCACGTTATATTGCTAATAATATAAGTAATAAGTATAATTATTACAGTTCTAGCGATAATAACTGCATTATATGGGTAATAATGCATGTTATATTGATAATATTGGGAGTAATAAGTATATTTATTATGGTTCTAGAGATAATAACTGCATAATATGGGTAATAATGCATGTTATATTGATAATAATATAAGTAATAAGTATAATTATTACAGTTCTAGCGATAATAACTGCATAATATGGGTAATAATGCACGTTATATTGCGAATAATATAAGTAATGAGTACAATTATTACAGTTCTAGCGATAATAACTGCATTATATGGGTAATAATGCATGTTATATTGCTAATAGTATAAGTAATAAGTACAATTATTACAGTTCTAGCGATAATACCTCCATTATATGGGTAATAATGCACGTTTTATTGCTAATAATATAAGTAATGAGTACAATTATTAGAGTTCTAGCGATAATAACTGCATTATATGGGTAATAATGCATGTTATATTGCTAATAGTATAAGTAATAAGTATAATTATTACAGTTCTAGCAATAATACCTCCATTATATGGGTAATAATGCATGTTATATTGATGATAATGAAAGTAATACGTATATTTATTATAGTTCTAGCGATAATAACTGCATATAATGGGTAATAATGCATGTTATATTGAGAATAATATAAGTAATAAGTATAATTATTACATTTCTGGCGATAATAACTGCATTATATGGGTAATAAAGCACGTTATATTGCTAATAGTATAAGTAATAAGTATAATTATTACAGTTCTTGCGATAATACCTCCATTATATGGGTAATAATGCATGTTATATTGATAATAATATAAATAATAAGTATAATTATTACAGTTCTAGCGATAATAACTGCATTATATGGGTAATAATGCACGTTATATTGCTAATAATATAAGTAATAAGTATAATTATTACAGTTCTAGCGATAATAACTGCATTATATGGGTAATAATGCATGTTATATTGATAATAATATAAGTAATAAGTATAATTATTACAGTTCTAGCGATAATAACTGCATTATATGGGTAATAATGCACGTTATATTGCTAGTAGTATAAGTAATAAGTATAATCATTACAGTTCTAGCGATAATAACTGCATAATATGGGTAATAATGCACGTTATATTGCTAGTAGTATAAGTAATAAGTATAATTATTACAGTTCTAGCGATAATAACTGCATAATATGTGTAATAATGCACGTTATATTGCTAATAATATAAGTAATGAGTACAATTATTACAGTTCTAGCGATAATAACTGCATTATATGGGTAATAATGCATGTTACATTGATAATATTGGGAGTAATAAGTGTATTTATTATAGTTCTAGCGATAATAACTGCATAATATGGGTAATAATGCATGTTACATTGATAACAATATAAGTAATAAGTATAATTATTATAGTTCTAGCAATAATACCTCCATTATATGGGTAATAATGCATGTTATATTGATGATAATGAAAGTGATACGTATATTTATTATAGCTCTTGCGATAATAACTGCATCATATGGGTAATAATGCATGTTATATTGAGAATAATATATGTAATAAGTATAATTATTACAGTTCTGGCGATAATAACTGCATTATATGGGTAACAATGCACGTTATATTGCTAATAGTATAAGTAGTAAGTATAATTATTACAGTTCTAGCAATAATACCTCCATTATATGGGTAATAATGCATGTTATATTGATAATATCGGGAGTAATAAGTATAATTATTATAGTTCTAGCGATAATAATAGTAAAATATGGCAAATAGTGCATGTTATATTGATAATAATAAAAGTAATAAGTATATTTATTACAGTTCTATCGATAATAACTGCATAATATGGGTAATAATGCATGTTATATTGATGATAATAAAAGTAATACGTATATTTATTATAGTTCTAGCGATAATAACTGCATAATATGGGTAATAATGCATGTTATATTGATAATAATCTAAGTAATAAGTATAATTATTACAGTTCTAGCGATAATAACTGCATTATATGGGTAATAATGCACGTTATATTGCTAACAATATAAGTAATAAGTATAATTATTACAGTTCTAGCGATAATAACTGTATTATATGGGTAATAATGCATGTTATATTGATGATAATGAAAGTAATACGTATATTTATTATAGTTCTAGCGATAATAACTTCATAATATGGGTAATAATGCATGTTATATTGAGAATAATATAAGTAATAAGTATAATTATTACAGTTCTGGCGATAATAACTGCATTATATGGGTAATAATGCACGTTATATTGCTAATAGTATAACTAATAAGTATAATTATTACAGTTCTAGCGATAATACCTCCATTATATGGGTAATAATGCATGTTATATTGATAATGATATAAGTCATAAGTATAATTATTACAGTTCTAGCGATAATAACTGCATAATATGGGTAATAATGCATGTTATATTGATAATATTGGGAGTAATAAGTATATTTATTATGGTTCTAGAGATAATAACTGCATAATATGGGTAATAATGCATGTTATATTGATAATAATATAAGTAATAAGTATAATTATTACAGTTCTAGCGATAATAACTGCATAATATGGGTAATAATGCGCGTTATATTGCGAATAATATAAGTAATGAGTACAATTATTACAGTTCTAGCGATAATAACTGCATTATATGGGTAATAATGCATGTTATATTGCTAATAGTATAAGTAATAAGTATAATTATTACAGTTCTAGCGATAATACCTCCATTATATGGGTAATAATGCATGTTATATTGATAATATTGGGAGTAATAAGTATATTTATTATGGTTCTAGAGATAATAACTGCATAATATGGGTAATAATGCATGTTATATTGATAATAATATAAGTAATAAGTATAATTATTACAGTTCTAGCGATAATAACTGCATAATATGGGTAATAATGCACGTTATATTGCGAATAATATAAGTAATGAGTACAATTATTACAGTTCTAGCGATAATAACTGCATTATATGGGTAATAATGCACGTTATATTGCTAACAATATAAGTAATAAGTATAATTATTACAGTTCTAGCGATAATAACTGTATTATATGGGTAATAATGCATGTTATATTGATGATAATGAAAGTAATACGTATATTTATTATAGTTCTAGCGATAATAACTTCATAATATGGGTAATAATGCATGTTATATTGAGTATAATATAAGTAATAAGTATAATTATTACAGTTCTGGCGATAATAACTGCATTATATGGGTAATAATGCACGTTATATTGATAATGATATAAGTAATAAGTATAATTATTACAGTTCTAGCGATAATAACTGCATTATATGGGTAAAAATGCATGTTATATTGATAATATTGGGAGTAATAAGTATATTTATTATGGTTCTAGAGATAATAACTGCATAATATGGGTAATAATGCATGTTATATTGATAATAATATAAGTAATAAGTATAATTATTACAGTTCTAGCGATAATACCTCCATTATATGGGTAATAATGCATGTTATATTGATGATAATGAAAGTAATGCGTATATTTATTATAGTTCTAGCGATAATAACTGCATAATATGGGTAATAATGCATGTTATATTGAGAATAATATAAGTAATAAGTATAATTATTACAGTTCTGGCGATAATAACTGCATTATATGGGTAATAATGCACGTTATATTGCTAATAGTATAAGTAATCTATATAATTATTACAGTTCTTGCGATAATACCTCCATTATATGGGTAATAATGCATGTTATATTGATAATAATATAAGTAATAAGTATAATTATTACAGTTCTAGCGATAATAACTGCATTATATGGGTAATAATGCACGTTATATTGATAATAATATAAGTAATAAGTATAATTATTACAGTTCTAGCGATAATAACTGTATTATATGGGTAATAATGCACGTTATATTGCTAGTAGTATAAGTAATAAGTATAATTATTACAGTTCTAGCGATAATAACTGCATAATATGGGTAATAATGCACGTTATATTGCTAATAATATAAGTAATGAGTACAATTATTACAGTTCTAGCGATAATAACTGCATTATATGGGTAATAGTGCACGTTATATTGCTAATAATATAAGTAATAAGTATAATTATTACAGTTCTAGCGATAATAACTGCATTATATGGGTAATAATGCATGTTACATTGATAATATTGGGAGTAATAAGTGTATTTATTATAGTTCTAGCGATAATAACTGCATAATATGGGTAATAATGCATGTTATATTGATAATAATATAAGTAATAAGTATAATTATTATAGTTCTAGCAATAATACCTCCATTATATGGGTAATAATGCATGTTATATTGATGATAATGAAAGTGATACGTATATTTATTATAGCTCTTGCGATAATAACTGCATCATATGGGTAATAATGAATGTTATATTGAGAATAATATAAGTAATAAGTATAATTATTACAGTTCTGGCGATAATAACTGCATTATATGGGTAATAATGCACGTTATATTGCTAATAGTATAGGTAATAAGTATAATTATTACAGTTCTAGCAATAATACCTCCATTATATGGGTAATAATGCATGTTATATTGATGATAATATAAGTAATAAGTATAATTATTACAGTTCTAGCGATAATAACTGCATTATATGGGTAATAATGCATGTTATATTGATAATAGTATAAGTAATAAGTATAATTATTACAGTTCTAGCGATAATAACTGCATTATATGGGTAATAATGCACGTTATATTGCTAATAATATAAGTAATAAGTATAATTATTACAGTTCTAGCGATAATAACTGCATTATATGGGTAATAATGCATGTTATATTGATAATATTGGGAGTAATAAGTATATTTATTATGGTTCTAGAGATAATAACTGCATAATATGGGTAATAATGCATGTTATATTGATAATAATATAAGTAATAAGTATAATTATTACAGTTCTAGCGATAATAACTGCATAATATGGGTAATAATGCACGTTATATTGCGAATAATATAAGTAATGAGTACAATTATTACAGTTCTAGCGATAATAACTGCATTATATGGGTAATAATGCATGTTATATTGCTAATAGTATAAGTAATAAGTACAATTATTACAGTTCTAGCGATAATACCTCCATTATATGGGTAATAATGCACGTTTTATTGCTAATAATATAAGTAATGAGTACAATTATTAGAGTTCTAGCGATAATAACTGCATTATATGGGTAATAATGCATGTTATATTGCTAATAGTATAAGTAATAAGTATAATTATTACAGTTCTAGCAATAATACCTCCATTATATGGGTAATAATGCATGTTATATTGATGATAATGAAAGTAATACGTATATTTATTATAGTTCTAGCGATAATAACTGCATATAATGGGTAATAATGCATGTTATATTGAGAATAATATAAGTAATAAGTATAATTATTACATTTCTGGCGATAATAACTGCATTATATGGGTAATAAAGCACGTTATATTGCTAATAGTATAAGTAATAAGTATAATTATTACAGTTCTTGCGATAATACCTCCATTATATGGGTAATAATGCATGTTATATTGATAATAATATAAATAATAAGTATAATTATTACAGTTCTAGCGATAATAACTGCATTATATGGGTAATAATGCACGTTATATTGCTAATAATATAAGTAATAAGTATAATTATTACAGTTCTAGCGATAATAACTGCATTATATGGGTAATAATGCATGTTATATTGATAATAATATAAGTAATAAGTATAATTATTACAGTTCTAGCGATAATAACTGCATTATATGGGTAATAATGCACGTTATATTGCTAGTAGTATAAGTAATAAGTATAATTATTACAGTTCTAGCGATAATAACTGCATAATATGGGTAATAATGCACGTTATATTGCTAGTAGTATAAGTAATAAGTATAATTATTACAGTTCTAGCGATAATAACTGCATAATATGTGTAATAATGCACGTTATATTGCTAATAATATAAGTAATGAGTACAATTATTACAGTTCTAGCGATAATAACTGCATTATATGGGTAATAATGCATGTTACATTGATAATATTGGGAGTAATAAGTGTATTTATTATAGTTCTAGCGATAATAACTGCATAATATGGGTAATAATGCATGTTACATTGATAACAATATAAGTAATAAGTATAATTATTATAGTTCTAGCAATAATACCTCCATTATATGGGTAATAATGCATGTTATATTGATGATAATGAAAGTGATACGTATATTTATTATAGCTCTTGCGATAATAACTGCATCATATGGGTAATAATGCATGTTATATTGAGAATAATATATGTAATAAGTATAATTATTACAGTTCTGGCGATAATAACTGCATTATATGGGTAACAATGCACGTTATATTGCTAATAGTATAAGTAGTAAGTATAATTATTACAGTTCTAGCAATAATACCTCCATTATATGGGTAATAATGCATGTTATATTGATAATATCGGGAGTAATAAGTATAATTATTATAGTTCTAGCGATAATAATAGTAAAATATGGCAAATAGTGCATGTTATATTGATAATAATAAAAGTAATAAGTATATTTATTACAGTTCTATCGATAATAACTGCATAATATGGGTAATAATGCATGTTATATTGATGATAATAAAAGTAATACGTATATTTATTATAGTTCTAGCGATAATAACTGCATAATATGGGTAATAATGCATGTTATATTGATAATAATCTAAGTAATAAGTATAATTATTACAGTTCTAGCGATAATAACTGCATTATATGGGTAATAATGCACGTTATATTGCTAACAATATAAGTAATAAGTATAATTATTACAGTTCTAGCGATAATAACTGTATTATATGGGTAATAATGCATGTTATATTGATGATAATGAAAGTAATACGTATATTTATTATAGTTCTAGCGATAATAACTTCATAATATGGGTAATAATGCATGTTATATTGAGAATAATATAAGTAATAAGTATAATTATTACAGTTCTGGCGATAATAACTGCATTATATGGGTAATAATGCACGTTATATTGCTAATAGTATAACTAATAAGTATAATTATTACAGTTCTAGCGATAATACCTCCATTATATGGGTAATAATGCATGTTATATTGATAATGATATAAGTCATAAGTATAATTATTACAGTTCTAGCGATAATAACTGCATAATATGGGTAATAATGCATGTTATATTGATAATATTGGGAGTAATAAGTATATTTATTATGGTTCTAGAGATAATAACTGCATAATATGGGTAATAATGCATGTTATATTGATAATAATATAAGTAATAAGTATAATTATTACAGTTCTAGCGATAATAACTGCATAATATGGGTAATAATGCGCGTTATATTGCGAATAATATAAGTAATGAGTACAATTATTACAGTTCTAGCGATAATAACTGCATTATATGGGTAATAATGCATGTTATATTGCTAATAGTATAAGTAATAAGTATAATTATTACAGTTCTAGCGATAATACCTCCATTATATGGGTAATAATGCATGTTATATTGATAATATTGGGAGTAATAAGTATATTTATTATGGTTCTAGAGATAATAACTGCATAATATGGGTAATAATGCATGTTATATTGATAATAATATAAGTAATAAGTATAATTATTACAGTTCTAGCGATAATAACTGCATAATATGGGTAATAATGCACGTTATATTGCGAATAATATAAGTAATGAGTACAATTATTACAGTTCTAGCGATAATAACTGCATTATATGGGTAATAATGCACGTTATATTGCTAACAATATAAGTAATAAGTATAATTATTACAGTTCTAGCGATAATAACTGTATTATATGGGTAATAATGCATGTTATATTGATGATAATGAAAGTAATACGTATATTTATTATAGTTCTAGCGATAATAACTTCATAATATGGGTAATAATGCATGTTATATTGAGTATAATATAAGTAATAAGTATAATTATTACAGTTCTGGCGATAATAACTGCATTATATGGGTAATAATGCACGTTATATTGATAATGATATAAGTAATAAGTATAATTATTACAGTTCTAGCGATAATAACTGCATTATATGGGTAAAAATGCATGTTATATTGATAATATTGGGAGTAATAAGTATATTTATTATGGTTCTAGAGATAATAACTGCATAATATGGGTAATAATGCATGTTATATTGATAATAATATAAGTAATAAGTATAATTATTACAGTTCTAGCGATAATACCTCCATTATATGGGTAATAATGCATGTTATATTGATGATAATGAAAGTAATGCGTATATTTATTATAGTTCTAGCGATAATAACTGCATAATATGGGTAATAATGCATGTTATATTGAGAATAATATAAGTAATAAGTATAATTATTACAGTTCTGGCGATAATAACTGCATTATATGGGTAATAATGCACGTTATATTGCTAATAGTATAAGTAATCTATATAATTATTACAGTTCTTGCGATAATACCTCCATTATATGGGTAATAATGCATGTTATATTGATAATAATATAAGTAATAAGTATAATTATTACAGTTCTAGCGATAATAACTGCATTATATGGGTAATAATGCACGTTATATTGATAATAATATAAGTAATAAGTATAATTATTACAGTTCTAGCGATAATAACTGTATTATATGGGTAATAATGCACGTTATATTGCTAGTAGTATAAGTAATAAGTATAATTATTACAGTTCTAGCGATAATAACTGCATAATATGGGTAATAATGCACGTTATATTGCTAATAATATAAGTAATGAGTACAATTATTACAGTTCTAGCGATAATAACTGCATTATATGGGTAATAGTGCACGTTATATTGCTAATAATATAAGTAATAAGTATAATTATTACAGTTCTAGCGATAATAACTGCATTATATGGGTAATAATGCATGTTACATTGATAATATTGGGAGTAATAAGTGTATTTATTATAGTTCTAGCGATAATAACTGCATAATATGGGTAATAATGCATGTTATATTGATAATAATATAAGTAATAAGTATAATTATTATAGTTCTAGCAATAATACCTCCATTATATGGGTAATAATGCATGTTATATTGATGATAATGAAAGTGATACGTATATTTATTATAGCTCTTGCGATAATAACTGCATCATATGGGTAATAATGAATGTTATATTGAGAATAATATAAGTAATAAGTATAATTATTACAGTTCTGGCGATAATAACTGCATTATATGGGTAATAATGCACGTTATATTGCTAATAGTATAGGTAATAAGTATAATTATTACAGTTCTAGCAATAATACCTCCATTATATGGGTAATAATGCATGTTATATTGATGATAATATAAGTAATAAGTATAATTATTACAGTTCTAGCGATAATAACTGCATTATATGGGTAATAATGCATGTTATATTGATAATAGTATAAGTAATAAGTATAATTATTACAGTTCTAGCGATAATAACTGCATTATATGGGTAATAATGCACGTTATATTGCTAATAATATAAGTAATAAGTATAATTATTACAGTTCTAGCGATAATAACTGCATTATATGGGTAATAATGCATGTTATATTGATAATATTGGGAGTAATAAGTATATTTATTATGGTTCTAGAGATAATAACTGCATAATATGGGTAATAATGCATGTTATATTGATAATAATATAAGTAATAAGTATAATTATTACAGTTCTAGCGATAATAACTGCATAATATGGGTAATAATGCACGTTATATTGCGAATAATATAAGTAATGAGTACAATTATTACAGTTCTAGCGATAATAACTGCATTATATGGGTAATAATGCATGTTATATTGCTAATAGTATAAGTAATAAGTACAATTATTACAGTTCTAGCGATAATACCTCCATTATATGGGTAATAATGCACGTTTTATTGCTAATAATATAAGTAATGAGTACAATTATTAGAGTTCTAGCGATAATAACTGCATTATATGGGTAATAATGCATGTTATATTGCTAATAGTATAAGTAATAAGTATAATTATTACAGTTCTAGCAATAATACCTCCATTATATGGGTAATAATGCATGTTATATTGATGATAATGAAAGTAATACGTATATTTATTATAGTTCTAGCGATAATAACTGCATATAATGGGTAATAATGCATGTTATATTGAGAATAATATAAGTAATAAGTATAATTATTACATTTCTGGCGATAATAACTGCATTATATGGGTAATAAAGCACGTTATATTGCTAATAGTATAAGTAATAAGTATAATTATTACAGTTCTTGCGATAATACCTCCATTATATGGGTAATAATGCATGTTATATTGATAATAATATAAATAATAAGTATAATTATTACAGTTCTAGCGATAATAACTGCATTATATGGGTAATAATGCACGTTATATTGCTAATAATATAAGTAATAAGTATAATTATTACAGTTCTAGCGATAATAACTGCATTATATGGGTAATAATGCATGTTATATTGATAATAATATAAGTAATAAGTATAATTATTACAGTTCTAGCGATAATAACTGCATTATATGGGTAATAATGCACGTTATATTGCTAGTAGTATAAGTAATAAGTATAATTATTACAGTTCTAGCGATAATAACTGCATAATATGGGTAATAATGCACGTTATATTGCTAGTAGTATAAGTAATAAGTATAATTATTACAGTTCTAGCGATAATAACTGCATAATATGTGTAATAATGCACGTTATATTGCTAATAATATAAGTAATGAGTACAATTATTACAGTTCTAGCGATAATAACTGCATTATATGGGTAATAATGCATGTTACATTGATAATATTGGGAGTAATAAGTGTATTTATTATAGTTCTAGCGATAATAACTGCATAATATGGGTAATAATGCATGTTACATTGATAACAATATAAGTAATAAGTATAATTATTATAGTTCTAGCAATAATACCTCCATTATATGGGTAATAATGCATGTTATATTGATGATAATGAAAGTGATACGTATATTTATTATAGCTCTTGCGATAATAACTGCATCATATGGGTAATAATGCATGTTATATTGAGAATAATATATGTAATAAGTATAATTATTACAGTTCTGGCGATAATAACTGCATTATATGGGTAACAATGCACGTTATATTGCTAATAGTATAAGTAGTAAGTATAATTATTACAGTTCTAGCAATAATACCTCCATTATATGGGTAATAATGCATGTTATATTGATAATATCGGGAGTAATAAGTATAATTATTATAGTTCTAGCGATAATAATAGTAAAATATGGCAAATAGTGCATGTTATATTGATAATAATAAAAGTAATAAGTATATTTATTACAGTTCTATCGATAATAACTGCATAATATGGGTAATAATGCATGTTATATTGATGATAATAAAAGTAATACGTATATTTATTATAGTTCTAGCGATAATAACTGCATAATATGGGTAATAATGCATGTTATATTGATAATAATCTAAGTAATAAGTATAATTATTACAGTTCTAGCGATAATAACTGCATTATATGGGTAATAATGCACGTTATATTGCTAACAATATAAGTAATAAGTATAATTATTACAGTTCTAGCGATAATAACTGTATTATATGGGTAATAATGCATGTTATATTGATGATAATGAAAGTAATACGTATATTTATTATAGTTCTAGCGATAATAACTTCATAATATGGGTAATAATGCATGTTATATTGAGAATAATATAAGTAATAAGTATAATTATTACAGTTCTGGCGATAATAACTGCATTATATGGGTAATAATGCACGTTATATTGCTAATAGTATAACTAATAAGTATAATTATTACAGTTCTAGCGATAATACCTCCATTATATGGGTAATAATGCATGTTATATTGATAATGATATAAGTCATAAGTATAATTATTACAGTTCTAGCGATAATAACTGCATAATATGGGTAATAATGCATGTTATATTGATAATATTGGGAGTAATAAGTATATTTATTATGGTTCTAGAGATAATAACTGCATAATATGGGTAATAATGCATGTTATATTGATAATAATATAAGTAATAAGTATAATTATTACAGTTCTAGCGATAATAACTGCATAATATGGGTAATAATGCACGTTATATTGCGAATAATATAAGTAATGAGTACAATTATTACAGTTCTAGCGATAATAACTGCATTATATGGGTAATAATGCATGTTATATTGCTAATAGTATAAGTAATAAGTATAATTATTACAGTTCTAGCGATAATACCTCCATTATATGGGTAATAATGCATGTTATATTGATAATATTGGGAGTAATAAGTATATTTATTATGGTTCTAGAGATAATAACTGCATAATATGGGTAATAATGCATGTTATATTGATAATAATATAAGTAATAAGTATAATTATTACAGTTCTAGCGATAATAACTGCATAATATGGGTAATAATGCACGTTATATTGCGAATAATATAAGTAATGAGTACAATTATTACAGTTCTAGCGATAATAACTGCATAATATGGGTAATAATGCATGTTATATTGATAATAGTATAAGTAATAAGTATAATTATTACAGTTCTAGCGATAATAGCTGCATTATATGGGTAATAATGCACGTTATATTGCTAATAATATAAGTAATAAGTATAATTCTTACAGTTCTGGCGATAATAACTGCATTATATGGGTAATAATGCATGTTATATTGATAATATCGGGAGTAATAAGTATAATTATTATAGTTCTAGCGATAATAATAGTAAAATATGGCAAATAGTGCATGTTATATTGATAATAATAAAAGTAATAAGTATCTTTATTACAGTTCTATCGATAATAACTGCATAATATGGGTAATAATGCATGCTATATTGATGATAATAAAAGTAATACGTATATTTATTATAGTTCTAGCGATAATAACTGCATAATATGGGTAATAATGCATGTTATATTGATAATAATCTAAGTAATAAGTATAATTATTACAGTTCTAGCGATAATAACTGCATTATATGGGTAATAATGCACGTTATATTGCTAACAATATAAGTAATAAGTCTAATTATTACAGTTCTAGTGATAATAACTGCATTATATGGGTAATAATGCATGTTATATTGATGATAATGAAAGTAATACGTATATTTATTATAGTTCTAGCGATAATAACTTCATAATATGGGTAATAATGCATGTTATATTGAGAATAATATAAGTAATAAGTATAATTATTACAGTTCTGGCGATAATAACTGCATTATGTAGGTAATAATGCACGTTATATTGCTAATAGTATAAGTAATAAGTATAATTATTACAGTTCTAGCGATAATACCTCCATTATATGGGTAATAATGCATGTTATATTGATAATGATATAAGTAATAAGTATAATTATTACAGTTCTAGCGACAATAACTGCATAATATGGGTAATAATGCACGTTATATTGCTAATAATATAAGTAATGAGTACAATTATTACAGTTCTAGCGATAATAACTGCATTATATGGGTAATAATGCATGTTATATTGATAATAACATAAGTAATAAGTATAATTATTACAGTTCTAGCGATAATAACTGCATTATATGGGTAATAATGCATGTTATATTGATAATATCGGGAGTAATAAGTATAATTATTATAGTTCTAGCGATAATAATAGTAAAATATGGCAAATAGTGCATGTTATATTGATAATAATAAAAGTAATAAGTATATTTATTACAGTTCTATCGATAATAACTGCATAATATGGGTAATAATGCATGTTATATTGATGATAATAAAAGTAATACGTATATTTATTATAGTTCTAGCGATAATAACTGCATAATATGCGTAATAATGCATGTTATATTGATAATAATCTAAGTAATAAGTATAATTATTACAGTTCTAGCGATAATAACTGCATTATATGGGTAATAATGCACGTTATATTGCTAACAATATAAGTAATAAGTATAATTATTACAGTTCTAGCGATAATAACTGCATTATATGGGTAATAATGCATGTTATATTGATGATAATGAAAGTAATACGTATATTTATTATAGTTCTAGCGATAATAACTTAATAATATGGGTAATAATGCATGTTATATTGAGAATAATATAAGTAATAAGTATAATTATTACAGTTCTGGCGATAATAACTACATTATATGGGTAATAATGCACGTTATATTGCTAATAGTATAACTAATAAGTATAATTATTACAGTTCTAGCGATAATACCTCCATTATATGGGTAATAATGCATGTTATATTGATAATGATATAAGTAATAAGTATAATTATTACAGTTCTAGCGATAATAACTGCATAATATGGGTAATAATGCATGTTATATTGATAATAGTATAAGTAATAAGTATAATTATTACAGTTCTAGCGATAATAACTGCATTATATGGGTAATAATGCACGTTATATTGCTAATAATATAAGTAATAAGTATAATTATTACAGTTCTAGCGATAATAACTGCATTATATGGGTAATAATGCATGTTATATTGATAATATCGGGAGTAATAAGTATAATTATTATAGTTCTAGCGATAATAATAGTAAAATATGGCAAATAGTGCATGTTATATTGATAATAATAAAAGTAATAAGTATATTTATTACAGTTCTATCGATAATAACTGCATAATATGGGTAATAATGCATGCTACATTGATGATAATAAAAGTAATACGTATATTTATTATAGTTCTAGCGATAATAACTGCATAATATGGGTAATAATGCATGTTATATTGATAATAATCTAAGTAATAAGTATAATTATTACAGTTCTAGCGATAATAACTGCATTATATGGGTAATAATGCACGTTATATTGCTAACAATATAAGTAATAAGTATAATTATTACAGTTCTAGTGATAATAACTGCATTATATGGGTAATAATGCATGTTATATTGATGATAATGAAAGTAATACGTATATTTATTATAGTTCTAGCGATAATAACTTCATAATATGGGTAATAATGCATGTTATATTGAGAATAATATAAGTAATAAGTATAATTATTACAGTTCTGGCGATAATAACTGCATTATATGGGTAATAATGCACGTTATATTGCTAATAGTATAAGTAATAAGTATAATTATTACAGTTCTAGCGATAATACCTCCATTATATGGGTAATAATGCATGTTATATTGATAATGATATAAGTAATAAGTATAATTATTACAGTTCTAGCGACAATAACTGCATAATATGGGTAATAATGCACGTTATATTGCTAATAATATAAGTAATGAGTACAATTATTACAGTTCTAGCGATAATAACTGCATTATATGGGTAATAATGCATGTTATATTGATAATAACATAAGTAATAAGTATAATTATTACAGTTCTAGCGATAATAACTGCATTATATGGGTAATAATGCATGTTATATTGATAATATCGGGAGTAATAAGTATAATTATTATAGTTCTAGCGATAATAATAGTAAAATATGGCAAATAGTGCATGTTATATTGATAATAATAAAAGTAACAAATATATTTATTACAGTTCTATCGATAATAACTGCATAATATGGGTAATAATGCATGTTATATTGATGATAATAAAAGTAATACGTATATTTATTATAGTTCTAGCGATAATAACTGCATAATATGGGTAATATTGCATGTTATATTGATAATAATATAAGTAATAAGTATAATTATTACAGTTCTAGCGATAATAACTGCATTATATGGGTAATAATGCACGTTATATTGCTAACAATATAAGTAATAAGTATAATTATTACAGTTCTAGCGATAATAACTGCATTATATGGGTAAAAATGCATGTTATATTGATAATATTGGGAGTAATAAGTATATTTATTATGGTTCTAGAGATAATAACTGCATAATATGGGTAATAATGCATGTTATATTGATAATAATATAAGTAATAAGTATAATTATTACAGTTCTAGCGATAATACCTCCATTATATGCGTAATAATGCATGTTATATTGATGATAATGAAAGTAATACGTATATTTATTATAGTTCTAGCGATAATAACTGCATAATATGGGTAATAATGC
>CAUYWW010000178.1:0-98000 GCA_963576845.1 Megachile leachella
TTATATGGCTAATAGTGCATGTTCTATTGATAATACTAAAAGTAATAAGTATATTTATTACAGTTCTATCGATAATAACTGCATAATATGGGTAACAATGCATGTTATGATGAGAATAATATCAGTAATAAGTATAATTATTACAGTTCTATCGATAATAACTGCATAATATGGGTAATAATGCATGTTATATTGATGATAATAAAAGTAATACGTATATTTATTATAGTTATAGCGATAATAACTGCATAATATGGGTAATAATGCATGTTATATTGATAATAATAAAAGTAATAAGTATATTTATTATAGTTCTATCGATAATAACTGCATAGTATGGGTAATAATGCACGATATATTGATGATAATAAAAGTAGTAAGTATATTTATTATAGTTCTACCGATTATAACCGCATAATATGGGTAATAATGCATGTTATATTGAGAATAATATAAGTAATAAGTATAATTGTTACAGTTCTAGCGATAATAACTGCATTATTTGGGTAATAATGGACGTTATATTGATAATATCGGGAGTAATAAGTATAATTATTACCGTTCTATCGATAATACTAGTAAAATATGGCTAAGAGTGCCTGTTATATTGATAATAATAAAAGTAATATGTATATTTATTATACTTCTGTCGATAATAACTGCATTATATGGGTAATAATGCATGTTATATTGATAATAATATAAGTAATATGTATAATTATTACAGTTCTAGCGATAATAACTGCATTATATGGGTAATAATGCATGTTATATTGATAACATCGGGAGTAATCAGTATAATTATTACAGTTCTAGCGATAATACTAGTAAAATATGGCTAAGAGTGCCTGTTATATTGATAATAATAAAAGTAATAAGTATATTTATTATAGTTCTATCGATAATAACTGCATTATATGGGTAATAATGCATGTTATATTGATAATAATATAAGTAATAAGTATAATTATTACAGTTCTAGCGATAATAACTGCATAATATGGGTAATGATGTACGTTATATTGCTAATAATATATATAATAAGTATAATTATTACAGTTCTAGCGATAATAACTGCATTATATGGGTAATAATGCATGTTATATTGATAATATCGGGAGTAATAAGTATAATTACTATATTTCTAGCGATAATAATAGTACAATATGGCTAATAGTGCATGTTATATTGATAATAATAAAAGTAATAAGTATATTTATTACAGTTCTATCGATAATAACTGCATAATATGGGTAATAATGCATGTTATATTGATGATAATAAAAGTAATACGTATATTTATTATAGTTATAGCGATAATAACTGCATAATATGTGTAATAATGCATGTTATATTGATATTATTATAAGTAATAAGAATAATTATTACAGTTCTAGCGATAATAACTGCATTGTATGGGTAATAATGCACGTTATATTGCTAATAATATAAGTAATAAGTATAATTATTACGGTTCTAGCGATAATAACTGTATTATATGGGTAATAATGCATGTTACATTGATAATATCGGGAGTAATAAATATAATATTTATAGTTCTTGCGATAATAATAGTAAAATATGGCTAATAGTGCATGTTCTATTGATAATAATAAAAGTAATAAGTATATTTATTACAGTTCTATCGATAATAACTGCATAATATGGGTAACAATGCATGTTATATTGAGAATAATATAAGTAATAAGTATAATTATTACAGTTCTAGCGATAATAACTGCATTGTATGGGTAATAATGCACGTTATATTGCTAATAATATAAGTAATATGTATAATTATTACGGTTCTAGCGATAATAACTGTATTATATGGGTAATAATGCATGTTATATTGATAATATCGGGAGTAACGAATATAATAATTATAGTTCTTGCGATAATAATAGTAAAATATGGCTAATAGTGCATGTTCTATTGATAATAATAAAAGTAATAAGTATATTTATTACAGTTCTATCGATAATAACTGCATAATATGGGTAACAATGCATGTTATATTGAGAATAATATAAGTAATAAGTACAATTATTACAGTTCTAGCGATAATAACTGCATAATATGGGTAATAATGCACGTTACATTGCTAATAATATAAGTAATATGTATAATTGTTACAGTTCTAGCGATAATAACTGCATTATATGGGTAATAATGCATGTTATATTGATAACATCGGGAGTAATCAGTATAATTATTACAGTTCTAGCGATAATACTAGTAAAATATGGCTAAGAGTGCCTGTTATATTGATAATAATAAAAGTAATAAGTATATTTATTATAGTTCTATCGATAATAACTGCATTATATGGGTAATAATGCATGTTATATTGATAATAATATAAGTAATAAGTATAATTATTACAGTTCTAGCGATAATAACTGCATAATATGGGTAATGATGTACGTTATATTGCTAATAATATATATAATAAGTATAATTATTACAGTTCTAGCGATAATAACTGCATTATATGGGTAATAATGCATGTTATATTGATAATAATAAATGTAATAAGTATATTTATTACAGTTCTATCGATAATAACTGCATAATATGGGTAATAATGCATGTTATATTGATGATAATAAAAGTAATACGTATATTTATTATAGTTATAGCGATAATAACTGCATAATACGTGTAATAATGCATGTTATATTGATAATAATATAAGTAATAAGAATAATTATTACAGATCTAGCGATAATAACTGCATTGTATGGGTAATAATGCACGTTATATTGCTAATAATATAAGTAATAAGTATAATTATTACGGTTCTAGCGATAATAACTGTATTCTATGGGTAATAATGCATGTTATATTGATAATATCGGGAGTAATAAATATAATATTTATAGTTCTTGCGATAATAATAGTAAAATATGGCTAATAGTGCATGTTCTATTGATAATAATAAAAGTAATAAGTATATTTATTACAGTTCTATCGATAATAACTGCATAATATGGGTAACAATGCATGTTATATTGAGAATAATATAAGTAATAAGTATAATTATTACAGTTCTAGCGATAATAACAGCATAATATGGGTAATAATGCACGTTACATTGCTAATAATATAAGTAATAAGTATAATTATTACAGTTCTAGCGATAATAACTGCATTATATGGGTAATAATGCATGTTATATTGATAATATCGGGAGTAATAAGTATAATTATTATAGTTCTAGCGATAATAATAGTAAAATATGGCTAATAGTGCATGTTATATTGATAATAATAAAAGTAATAAGTATAATTATTACAGTTCTAGCGATAATAACTGCATAATATGGGTAACAATGCATGTTATATTGAGAATAATATAAGTAATAAGTATAATTATTACAGTTCTAGCGATAATAACTGCAAATATGGGTAATAATGCACGTTACATTGCTAATAATATAAGTAATAAGTATAATTATTACAGCTCTAGCGATAATAACTGCATTATATGGCTAATAGTGCATGTTCTATTGATAATAATAAAAGTAATAAGTATATTTATTACAGTTCTATCGATAATAACTGCATAATATGGGTAACAATGCATGTTATATTGAGAATAGTATAAGTAATAAGTATAATTATTACAGTTCTACCGATTATAACTGCATAATATGGGTAATAATTCATGTTATATTGAGAATAATATAAGTAATAAGTATAATTATTACAGTTCTAGCGATAATAACTGCATTATTTGGGTAATAATGGATGTTATATTGATAATATCGGGAGTAATAAGTATAATTATTACAGTTCTAGCGATAATACTAGTAAAATATGGCTAAGAGTGCCTGTTATATTGATAATAATAAAAGTAATAAGTATATTTATTATACTTCTGTCGATAATAACTGCATAATATGGGTAACAATGCATGTTATATTGAGAATAATATAAGTAATAAGCATAATTATTACAGTTCTAGCGATAATAACTGCATTATATGCGTAATAATGCATGTTATATTGATAATATCGGGAGTAATAGGTATAATTATTATAGTTCTAGCGATAATAATAGTAAAATATGGCTAATAGTGCATGTTATATTGATAATAATAAAAGTAATAAGTATATTTATTACAGTTCTATCGATAGAAACTGCATAATATGGGTAATAATGCATGTTATATTGATGATAATAAAAGTAATACGTATATTTATTATAGTTCTAGCGATAATAACTGCATAATATGGGTAATAATGCATGTTATATTGATAATAATATAAGTAATAAGTATAATTATTACAGTTCTAGCGATAATAACTGCATAATATGGGTAACAATGCATGTTATATTGAGAATAATATAAGTAATAAGTATAATTATTACAGTTCTAGCGATAATAACTGCAAATATGGGTAATAATGCACGTTACATTGCTAATAATATAAGTAATAAGTATAATTATTACAGCTCTAGCGATAATAACTGCATTATATGGCTAATAGTGCATGTTCTATTGATAATAATAAAAGTAATAAGTATATTTATTACAGTTCTATCGATAATAACTGCATAATATGGGTAACAATGCATGTTATATTGAGAATAGTATAAGTAATAAGTATAATTATTACAGTTCTACCGATTATAACTGCATAATATGGGTAATAATTCATGTTATATTGAGAATAATATAAGTAATAAGTATAATTATTACAGTTCTAGCGATAATAACTGCATTATTTGGGTAATAATGGATGTTATATTGATAATATCGGGAGTAATAAGTATAATTATTACAGTTCTAGCGATAATACTAGTAAAATATGGCTAAGAGTGCCTGTTATATTGATAATAATAAAAGTAATAAGTATATTTATTATACTTCTGTCGATAATAACTGCATAATATGGGTAACAATGCATGTTATATTGAGAATAATATAAGTAATAAGCATAATTATTACAGTTCTAGCGATAATAACTGCATTATATGCGTAATAATGCATGTTATATTGATAATATCGGGAGTAATAGGTATAATTATTATAGTTCTAGCGATAATAATAGTAAAATATGGCTAATAGTGCATGTTATATTGATAATAATAAAAGTAATAAGTATATTTATTACAGTTCTATCGATAGAAACTGCATAATATGGGTAATAATGCATGTTATATTGATGATAATAAAAGTAATACGTATATTTATTATAGTTCTAGCGATAATAACTGCATAATATGGGTAATAATGCATGTTATATTGATAATAATATAAGTAATAAGTATAATTATTACAGTTCTAGCGATAATAACTGCATAATATGGGTAACAATGCATGTTATATTGAGAATAATATAAGTAATAAGTATAATTATTACAGTTCTAGCGATAATAACTGCAAATATGGGTAATAATGCACGTTACATTGCTAATAATATAAGTAATAAGTATAATTATTACAGCTCTAGCGATAATAACTGCATTATATGGCTAATAGTGCATGTTCTATTGATAATAATAAAAGTAATAAGTATATTTATTACAGTTCTATCGATAATAACTGCATAATATGGGTAACAATGCATGTTATATTGAGAATAGTATAAGTAATAAGTATAATTATTACAGTTCTACCGATTATAACTGCATAATATGGGTAATAATTCATGTTATATTGAGAATAATATAAGTAATAAGTATAATTATTACAGTTCTAGCGATAATAACTGCATTATTTGGGTAATAATGGATGTTATATTGATAATATCGGGAGTAATAAGTATAATTATTACAGTTCTAGCGATAATACTAGTAAAATATGGCTAAGAGTGCCTGTTATATTGATAATAATAAAAGTAATAAGTATATTTATTATACTTCTGTCGATAATAACTGCATAATATGGGTAACAATGCATGTTATATTGAGAATAATATAAGTAATAAGCATAATTATTACAGTTCTAGCGATAATAACTGCATTATATGCGTAATAATGCATGTTATATTGATAATATCGGGAGTAATAGGTATAATTATTATAGTTCTAGCGATAATAATAGTAAAATATGGCTAATAGTGCATGTTATATTGATAATAATAAAAGTAATAAGTATATTTATTACAGTTCTATCGATAGAAACTGCATAATATGGGTAATAATGCATGTTATATTGATGATAATAAAAGTAATACGTATATTTATTATAGTTCTAGCGATAATAACTGCATAATATGGGTAATAATGCATGTTATATTGATAATAATATAAGTAATAAGTATAATTATTACAGTTCTATCGATAATAACTGCATAATATGGGTAATAATGCATGTTATATTGAGAATAATATAAGTAATAAGTATAATTATTACAGTTCTAGCGATAATAACTGCATTATATGCGTAATAATGCATGTTATATTGATAATATCGGGAGTAATCAGTATAATTATTACAGTTCTAGCGATAATACTAGTAAAATATGGCTAAGAGTGCCTGTTATATTGATAATAATAAAAGTAATAAGTATATTTATTATAGTTCTATCGATAATAACTGCATTATATGGGTAATAATGCATGTTATATTGATAATAATATAAGTAATAAGTATAATTATTACAGTTCTAGCGATAATAACTGCATAATATGGGTAATGATGTACGTTATATTGCTAATAATATATATAATAAGTATAATTATTACAGTTCTAGCGATAATAACTGCATTATATGGGTAATAATGCATGTTATATTGATAATAATAAATGTAATAAGTATATTTATTACAGTTCTATCGATAATAACTGCATAATATGGGTAATAATGCATGTTATATTGATGATAATAAAAGTAATACGTATATTTATTATAGTTATAGCGATAATAACTGCATAATACGTGTAATAATGCATGTTATATTGATAATAATATAAGTAATAAGAATAATTATTACAGATCTAGCGATAATAACTGCATTGTATGGGTAATAATGCACGTTATATTGCTAATAATATAAGTAATAAGTATAATTATTACGGTTCTAGCGATAATAACTGTATTATATGGGTAATAATGCATGTTATATTGATAATATCGGGAGTAATAAATATAATATTTATAGTTCTTGCGATAATAATAGTAAAATATGGCTAATAGTGCATGTTGTATTGATAATAATAAAAGTAATAAGTATATTTATTACAGTTCTATCGATAATAACTGCATAATATGGGTAACAATGCATGTTATATTGAGAATAATATAAGTAATAAGTATAATTATTACAGTTCTAGCGATAATAACAGCATAATATGGGTAATAATGCACGTTACATTGCTAATAATATAAGTAATAAGTATAATTATTACAGTTCTAGCGATAATAACTGCATTATATGGGTAATAATGCATGTTATATTGATAATATCGGGAGTAATAAGTATAATTATTATAGTTCTAGCGATAATAATAGTAAAATATGGCTAATAGTGCATGTTATATTGATAATAATAAAAGTAATAAGTATAATTATTACAGTTCTAGCGATAATAACTGCATAATATGGGTAACAATGCATGTTATATTGAGAATAATATAAGTAATAAGTATAATTATTACAGTTCTAGCGATAATAACTGCAAATATAGGTAATAATGCACGTTACATTGCTAATAATATAAGTAATAAGTATAATTATTACAGCTCTAGCGATAATAACTGCATTATATGGCTAATAGTGCATGTTCTATTGATAATAATAAAAGTAATAAGTATATTTATTACAGTTCTATCGATAATAACTGCATAATATGGGTAACAATGCATGTTATATTGAGAATAGTATAAGTAATAAGTATAATTATTACAGTTCTACCGATTATAACTGCATAATATGGGTAATAATTCATGTTATATTGAGAATAATATAAGTAATAAGTATAATTATTACAGTTCTAGCGATAATAACTGCATTATTTGGGTAATAATGGATGTTATATTGATAATATCGGGAGTAATAAGTATAATTATTACAGTTCTAGCGATAATACTAGTAAAATATGGCTAAGAGTGCCTGTTATATTGATAATAATAAAAGTAATAAGTATATTTATTATACTTCTGTCGATAATAACTGCATAATATGGGTAACAATGCATGTTATATTGAGAATAATATAAGTAATAAGCATAATTATTACAGTTCTAGCGATAATAACTGCATTATATGCGTGTTAATGCATGTTATATTGATAATATCGGGAGTAATAAGTATAATTATTATAGTTCTAGCGATAATAATAGTAAAATATGGCTAATAGTGCATGTTATATTGATAATAATAAAAGTAATAAGTATATTTATTACAGTTCTATCGATAGAAACTGCATAATATGGGTAATAATGCATGTTATATTGATGATAATAAAAGTAATACGTATATTTATTATAGTTCTAGCGATAATAACTGCATAATATGGGTAATAATGCATGTTATATTGATAATAATATAAGTAATAAGTATATTTATTATAGTTCTAGCGATAATAACTGCATTATATGGGTAATAACGCACGTTACATTGCTAATAATATAAGTAATTAGTATAATTATTACGGTTCTAGCGATAATAACTGCATTATATGGGTAATAATGCATGTTATATTGATAATATCCTGAGTAATAAATATAATTATTATAGTTCTTGCGATAATAATAGTAAAATATGGCTAATAGTGAATGCTCTATTGATAATAATAAAAGTAATAAGTATATTTATTATAGTTCTGTCGATAATAACTGCATAATATGGGTAACAATGCATGTTCTATTGAGAATAATATAAGTAATAAGTATAATTATTACAGTTCTAGCGATAATAACTGCATTATATGCGTAATAATGCATGTTATATTGATAATATCGGGAGTAATAGGTATAATTATTATAGTTCTAGCGATAATAATAGTAAAATATGGCTAATAGTGCATGTTATATTGATAATAATAAAAGTAATAAGTATATTTATTACAGTTCTATCGATAGAAACTGCATAATATGGGTAATAATGCATGTTATATTGATGATAATAAAAGTAATACGTATATTTATTATAGTTCTAGCGATAATAACTGCATAATATGGGTAATAATGCATGTTATATTGATAATAATATAAGTAATAAGTATAATTATTACAGTTCTATCGATAATAACTGCATAATATGGGTAATAATGCATGTTATATTGAGAATAATATAAGTAATAAGTATAATTATTACAGTTCTAGCGATAATAACTGCATTATATGCGTAATAATGCATGTTATATTGATAATATCGGGAGTAATAGGTATAATTATTATAGTTCTAGCGATAATAATAGTAAAATATGGCTAATAGTGCATGTTATATTGATAATAATAAAAGTAATAAGTATATTTATTACAGTTCTATCGATAGAAACTGCATAATATGGGTAATAATGCATGTTATATTGATGATAATAAAAGTAATACGTATATTTATTATAGTTCTAGCGATAATAACTGCATAATATGGGTAATAATGCATGTTATATTGATAATAATATAAGTAATAAGTATAATTATTACAGTTCTATCGATAATAACTGCATAATATGGGTAACAATGCATGTTATATTGAGAATAATATAAGTAATAAGTATAATTATTACAGTTCTAGCGATAATAACTGCATTATTTGGGTAATAATGGATGTTATATTGATAATATCGGGAGTAATAAGTATAATTATTACAGTTCTAGCGATAATACTAGTAAAATATGGCTAAGAGTGCCTGTTATATTGATAATAATAAAAGTAATAAGTATATTTATTATACTTCTGTCGATAATAACTGCATAATATGGGTAACAATGCATGTTATATTGAGAATAATATAAGTAATAAGCATAATTATTACAGTTCTAGCGATAATAACTGCATTATATGCGTGTTAATGCATGTTATATTGATAATATCGGGAGTAATAAGTATAATTATTATAGTTCTAGCGATAATAATAGTAAAATATGGCTAATAGTGCATGTTCTATTGATAATAATAAAAGTAATAAGTATATTTATTACAGTTCTATCGATAGAAACTGCATAATATGGGTAATAATGCATGTTATATTGATGATAATAAAAGTAATACGTATATTTATTATAGTTCTAGCGATAATAACTGCATAATATGGCTAATAATGCATGTTATATTGATAATAATAAAAGTAATAAGTATATTTATTATAGTTCTATCGATAATAACTGCATAATATGGGTAATAATGCACGTTATATTGATGATAATAAAAGTAGTAAGTATATTTATTATAGTTCTACCGATTATAACTGCATAATATGGGTAATAATTCATGTTATATTGAGAATAATATAAGTAATAAGTATAACTATTACAGTTCTAGCGATAATAACTGCATTATTTGGGTAATAATGGATGTTATATTGATAACATCGGGAGTAATCAGTATAATTATTACAGTTCTAGCGATAATACTAGTAAAATATGGCTAAGAGTGCCTGTTATATTGATAATAATAAAAGTAATAAGTATATTTATTATAGTTATAGCGATAATAACTGCATAATATGTGTAATAATGCATGTTATATTGAGAATAATATAAGTAATAAGTATAATTATTACAGTTCTAGCGATAATAACTGCATTGTATGGGTAATAATGCACGTTATATTGCTAGTAATATAAGTAATATGTATAATTATTACGGTTCTAGCGATAATAACTGTATTATGTGGGTAATAATGCATGTTATATTGATAATATCGGGAGTAACGAATATAATAATTATAGTTCTTGCGATAATAATAGTAAAATATGGCTAATAGTGCATGTTATATTGATAATAATAAAAGTAATAAGTATATTTATTACAGTTCTATCGATAATAACTGCATAATATGGGTAACAATGCATGTTATATTGAGAATAATATAAGTAATAAGTACAATTATTACAGTTCTAGCGATAATAACTGCATAATATGGGTAATAATGCACGTTACATTGCTAATAATATAAGTAATATGTATAATTATTACAGTTCTAGCGATAATAACTGCATTATATGGGTAATAATGCATGTTATATTGATAACATCGGGAGTAATCAGTATAATTATTACAGTTCTAGCGATAATACTAGTAAAATATGGCTAAGAGTGCCTGTTATATTGATAATAATAAAAGTAATATGTATATTTATTATAGTTCTATCGATAATAACTGCATTATATGGGTAATAATGCATGTTATATTGATAATAATATAAGTAATAAGTATAATTATTACAGTTCTAGCGATAATAACTGCATAATATGGGTAATGATGTACGTTATATTGCTAATAATATATATAATAAGTATAATTATTACAGTTCTAGCGATAATAACTGCATTATATGGGTAATAATGCATGTTATATTGATAATATCGGGAGTAATAAGTATAATTACTATATTTCTAGCGATAATAATAGTACAATATGGCTAATAGTGCATGTTATATTGATAATAATAAAAGTAATAAGTATATTTATTACAGTTCTATCGATAATAACTGCATAATATGGGTAATAATGCATGTTATATTGATGATAATAAAAGTAATACGTATATTTATTATAGTTATAGCGATAATAACTGCATAATATGTGTAATAATGCATGTTATATTGATAATAATATAAGTAATAAGAATAATTATTACAGTTCTAGCGATAATAACTGCATTGTATGGGTAATAATGCACGTTATATTGCTAATAATATAAGTAATTAGTATAATTATTACGGTTCTAGCGATAATAACTGTATTATATGGGTACTAATGCATGTTATATTGATAATATCGGGAGTAATAAATATAATATTTATAGTTCTTGCGATAATAATAGTAAAATATGGCTAATAGTGCATGTTCTATTGATAATAATAAAAGTAATAAGTATATTTATTACAGTTCTATCGATAATAACTGCATAATATGGGTAACAATGCATGTTATATTGAGAATAATATAAGTAATAAGTACAATTATTACAGTTCTAGCGATAATAACTGCATAATATGGGTAATAATGCACGTTACATTGCTAATAATATAAGTAATAAGTATAATTATTACAGTTCTAGCGATAATAACTGCATTATATGGCTAATAGTGCATGTTCTATTGATAATAATAAAAGTAATAAGTATATTTATCACAGTTCTATCGATAATAACTGCATAATATGGGTAACAATGCATGTTATATTGAGAATAGTATAAGTAATAAGTATAATTATTACAGTTCTACCGATTATAACTGCATAATATGGGTAATAATTCATGTTACATTGAGAATAATATAAGTAATAAGTATAATTATTACAGTTCTAGCGATAATACTAGTAAAATATGGCTAAGAGTGCCTGTTATATTGATAATAATAAAAGTAATAAGTATATTTATTATACTTCTGTCGATAATAACTGCATAATATGGGTAACAATGCATGTTATATTGAGAATAATATAAGTAATAAGCATAATTATTACAGTTCTAGCGATAATAACTGCATTATATGCGTGTTAATGCATGTTATATTGATAATATCGGGAGTAATAAGTATAATTATTATAGTTCTAGCGATAATACTAGTAAAATATGGCTAAGAGTGCCTGTTATATTGATAATAATAAAAGTAATAAGTATATTTATTATAGTTATAGCGATAATAACTGCATAATATGTGTAATAATGCATGTTATATTGATAATAATATAAGTAATAAGAATAATTATTACAGTTCTAGCGATAATAACTGCATTATATGGGTAATAATGCATGTTATATTGATAATATCGGGAGTAATAAGTATAATTATTATAGTTCTAGCGATAATAATAGTAAAATATGGCTAATAGTGCATGTTATATTGATAATAATAAAAGTAATAAGTATAATTATTACAGTTCCAGCGATAATAACTGCATAATATGGGTAACAATGCATGTTATATTGAGAATAATATAAGTAATAAGTATAATTATTACAGTTCTAGCGATAATAACTGCAAATATGGGTAATAATGCACGTTACATTGCTAATAATATAAGTAATAAGTATAATTATTACAGTTCTAGCGATAATAACTGCATTATATGGCTAATAGTGCATGTTCTATTGATAATAATAAAAGTAATAAGTATATTTATTACAGTTCTATCGATAATAACTGCATTATATGGGTAACAATGCATGTTATATTGAGAATAATATCAGTAATAAGTATAATTATTACAGTTCTACCGATTATAACTGCATAATATGGGTAATAATTCATGTTATATTGAGAATAATATAAGTAATAAGTATAATTATTACAGTTCTAGCAATAATAACTGCATTATTTGGTAATAATGGATGTTATATTGATAATATCGGGAGTAATAAGTATAATTATTACAGTTCTAGCGATAATACTAGTAAAATATGGCTAAGAGTGCCTGTTATATTGATAATAATAAAAGTAATAAGTATATTGATTATACTTCTGTCGATAATAACCGCATAATATGGGTAACAATGCATGCTATATTGAGAATAATATAAGTAATAAGCATAATTATTACAGTTCTAGCGATAATAACTGCATTATATGCGTAATAATGCATGTTATATTGATAATATCGGGAGTAATAAGTATAATTACCATATTTCTAGCGATAATAATAGTACAATATGGCTAATAGTGCATGTTATATTGATAATAATAAAAGTAATAAGTATATTTAATACAGTTCTATCGATAATAACTGCATAATATGGGTAATAATGCATGTTATATTGATGATAATAAAAGTAATACGTATATTTATTATAGTTATAGCGATAATAACTGCATAATATGTGTAATAATGCATGTTATATTGATAATAATATAAGTAATAAGAATAATTATTACAGTTCTAGCGATAATAACTGCATTGTATGGGTAATAATGCACGTTATATTGCTAATAATATAAGTAATAAGTATAATTATTACGGTTCTAGCGATAATAACTGTATTATATGGGTAATAATGCATGTTATATTGATAATATCGGGAGTAATAAATATAATAATTATAGTTCTTGCGATAATAATAGTAAAATATGGCTAATAGTGCATGTTCTATTGATAATAATAAAAGTAATAAGTATATTTATTACAGTTCTATCGATAATAACTGCATAATATGGGTAACAATGCATGTTATATTGAGAATAATATAAGCAATAAGTACAATTATTACAGTTCTAGCGATAATAACTGCATAATATGGGTAATAATGCACGTTACATTGCTAATAATATAAGTAATATGTATAATTATTACAGTTCTAGCGATAATAACTGCATTATATGGCTAATAGTGCATGTTCTATTGATAATACTAAAAGTAATAAGTATATTTATTACAGTTCTATCGATAATAACTGCATAATATGGGTAACAATGCATGTTATGATGAGAATAATATCAGTAATAAGTATAATTATTACAGTTCTATCGATAATAACTGCATAATATGGGTAATAATGCATGTTATATTGATGATAATAAAAGTAATACGTATATTTATTATAGTTATAGCGATAATAACTGCATAATATGGGTAATAATGCATGTTATATTGATAATAATAAAAGTAATAAGTATATTTATTATAGTTCTATCGATAATAACTGCATAGTATGGGTAATAATGCACGATATATTGATGATAATAAAAGTAGTAAGTATATTTATTATAGTTCTACCGATTATAACCGCATAATATGGGTAATAATGCATGTTATATTGAGAATAATATAAGTAATAAGTATAATTGTTACAGTTCTAGCGATAATAACTGCATTATTTGGGTAATAATGGACGTTATATTGATAATATCGGGAGTAATAAGTATAATTATTACCGTTCTATCGATAATACTAGTAAAATATGGCTAAGAGTGCCTGTTATATTGATAATAATAAAAGTAATATGTATATTTATTATACTTCTGTCGATAATAACTGCATTATATGGGTAATAATGCATGTTATATTGATAATAATATAAGTAATAAGTATAATTATTACAGTTCTAGCGATAATAACTGCATTATATGCGTAATAATGCATGTTATATTGATAATATCGGGAGTAATAAGTATAATTATTATAGTTCTAGCGATAATAATAGTAAAATATGGCTAATAGTGCATGTTATATTGATAATAATAAAAGTAATCAGTATATTTATTATACTTCTGTCGATAATAACTGCATTATATGGGTAATAATGCATGTTACATTGATAATAATATAAGTAATAAGTATAATTATTACAGTTCTAGCGATAATAACTGCATTATTTGGGTAATAATGGATGTTATATTGATAATATCGGGAGTAATCAGTATAATTATTACAGTTCTAGCGATAATACTAGTAAAATATGGCTAAGAGTGCCTGTTACATTGATAATAATAAAAGTAATAAGTATATTTATTATAGTTCTATCGATAATAACTGCATTAAATGGGTAATAATGCATGTTACATTGATAATAATATAAGTAATAAGTATAATTATTACAGTTCTAGCGATAATAACTGCATTATATGGGTAATAATGCATGTTATATTGATAATATCGGGAGTAATAAGTATAATTACTATATTTCTAGCGATAATAATAGTACAATATGGCTAATAGTGCATGTTATATTGATAATAATAAAAGTAATAAGTATATTTATTACAGTTCTATCGATAATAACTGCATAATATGGGTAATAATGCATGTTATATTGATGATAATAAAAGTAATACGTATATTTATTATAGTTATAGCGATAATAACTGCATAATATGTGTAATAATGCATGTTATATTGATAATAATATAAGTAATAAGAATAATTATTACAGTTCTAGCGATAATAACTGCATTGTATGGGTAATAATGCACGTTATATTGCTAATAATATAAGTAATAAGTATAATTATTACGGTTCTAGCGATAATAACTGTATTATATGGGTAATAATGCATGTTATATTGATAATATCGGGAGTAATAAATATAATATTTATAGTTCTTGCGATAATAATAGTAAAATATGGCTAATAGTGCATGTTCTATTGATAATAATAAAAGTAATAAGTATATTTATTACAGTTCTATCGATAAAAACTGCATAATATGGGTAACAATGCATGTTATATTGAGAATAATATAAGTAATAAGTATAATTATTACAGTTCTAGCGATAATAACTGCATAATATGGGTAATAATGCACGTTACATTGCTAATAATATAAGTAATAAGTATAATTATTACAGTTCTAGCGATAATAACTGCATTATATGGCTAATAGTGCATGTTCTATTGATAATACTAAAAGTAATAAGTATATTTATTACAGTTCTATCGATAATAACTGCATAATATGGGTAACAATGCATGTTATATTGAGAATAATATCAGTAATAAGTATAATTATTACAGTTCTACCGATTATAACTGCATAATATGGGTAATAATGGATGTTATATTGATAATATCGGGAGTAATAAGTATAATTATTACAGTTCTAGCGATAATACTAGTAAAATATGGCTAAGAGTGCCTGTTATATTGATAATAATAAAAGTAATAAGTATATTTATTATACTTCTGTGGATAATAACCGCATAATATGGGTAACAATGCATGTTATATTGAGAATAATATAAGTAATAAGCATAATTATTACAGTTCTAGCGATAATAACTGCATTATATGCGTAATAATGCATGTTGTATTGATAATATCGGGAGTAATAAGTATAATTATTATAGTTCTAGCGATAATAATAGTAAAATATGGCTAATAGTGCATGCTATGTTGATAATAATAAAAGTAATAAGTATATTTATTACAGTTCTATCGATAGAAACTGCATAATATGGGTAATAATGCATGTTATATTGATGATAATAAAAGTAATACGTATATTTATTATAGTTCTAGCGATAATAACTGCATAATATGGGTAATAATGCATGTTATATTGATAATAATAAAAGTAATAAGTATATTTATTATAGTTCTATCGATAATAACTGCATAGTATGGGTAATAATGCACGTTATATTGATGATAATAAAAGTAGTAAGTATATTTATTATAGTTCTACCGATTATAACCGCATAATATGGGTAATAATGCATGTTATATTGAGAATAATATAAGTAATAAGTATAATTATTACAGTTCTAGCGATAATACTAGTAAAATATGGCTAAGAGTGCCTGTTATATTGATAATAATAAAAGTAATAAGTATATTTATTATACTTCTGTGGATAGTAACCGCATAATATGGGTAACAATGCATGTTATATTGAGAATAATATAAGTAATAAGCATAATTATTACAGTTCTAGCGATAATAACTGCATTATATGCGTAATAATGCATGTTGTATTGATAATATCGGGAGTAATAAGTATAATTATTATAGTTCTAGCGATAATAATAGTAAAATATGGCTAATAGTGCATGTTATATTGATAATAATAAAAGTAATCAGTATATTTATTATACTTCTGTCGATAATAACTGCATAATATGGGTAACAATGCATGTTATATTGAGAATAATATAAGTAATAAGCATAATTATTACAGTTCTAGCGATAATAACTGCATTATATGCGTGTTAATGCATGTTATATTGATAATATCGGGAGTAATAAGTATAATTATTATAGTTCTAGCGATAATACTAGTAAAATATGGCTAAGAGTGCCTGTTATATTGATAATAATAAAAGTAATAAGTATATTTATTATAGTTATAGCGATAATAACTGCATAATATGTGTAATAATGCATGTTATATTGATAATAATATAAGTAATAAGAATAATTATTACAGTTCTAGCGATAATAACTGCATTATATGGGTAATAATGCATGTTATATTGATAATATCGGGAGTAATAAGTATAATTATTATAGTTCTAGCGATAATAATAGTAAAATATGGCTAATAGTGCATGTTATATTGATAATAATAAAAGTAATAAGTATAATTATTACAGTTCCAGCGATAATAACTGCATAATATGGGTAACAATGCATGTTATATTGAGAATAATATAAGTAATAAGTATAATTATTACAGTTCTAGCGATAATAACTGCAAATATGGGTAATAATGCACGTTACATTGCTAATAATATAAGTAATAAGTATAATTATTACAGTTCTAGCGATAATAACTGCATTATATGGCTAATAGTGCATGTTCTATTGATAATAATAAAAGTAATAAGTATATTTATTACAGTTCTATCGATAATAACTGCATAATATGGGTAACAATGCATGTTATATTGAGAATAATATCAGTAATAAGTATAATTATTACAGTTCTACCGATTATAACTGCATAATATGGGTAATAATTCATGTTATATTGAGAATAATATAAGTAATAAGTATAATTATTACAGTTCTAGCAATAATAACTGCATTATTTGGTAATAATGGATGTTATATTGATAATATCGGGAGTAATAAGTATAATTATTACAGTTCTAGCGATAATACTAGTAAAATATGGCTAAGAGTGCCTGTTATATTGATAATAATAAAAGTAATAAGTATATTGATTATACTTCTGTCGATAATAACCGCATAATATGGGTAACAATGCATGTTATATTGAGAATAATATAAGTAATAAGCATAATTATTACAGTTCTAGCGATAATAACTGCATTGTATGGGTAATAATGCACGTTATATTGCTAATAATATAAGTAATATGTATAATTATTACGGTTCTAGCGATAATAACTGTATTATATGGGTAATAATGCATGTTATATTGATAATATCGGGAGTAATAAATATAATAATTATAGTTCTTGCGATAATAATAGTAAAATATGGCTAATAGTGCATGTTCTATTGATAATAATAAAAGTAATAAGTATATTTATTACAGTTCTATCGATAATAACTGCATAATATGGGTAACAATGCATGTTATATTGAGAATAATATAAGTAATAAGTACAATTATTACAGTTCTAGCGATAATAGCTGCATAATATGGGTAATAATGCACGTTACATTGCTAATAATATAAGTAATATGTATAATTATTACAGTTCTAGCGATAATAACTGCATTATATGGGTAATAATGCATGTTATATTGATAACATCGGGAGTAATCAGTATAATTATTACAGTTCTAGCGATAATACTAGTAAAATATGGCTAAGAGTGCCTGTTATATTAATAATAATAAAAGTTATAAGTATATTTATTATAGTTCTATCAATAATAACTGCATTATATGGGTAATAATGCATGTTATATTGATAATAATATAAGTAATAAGTATAATTATTACAGTTCTAGCGATAATAACTGCATAATATGGGTAATGATGTACGTTATATTGCTAATAATATATATAATAAGTATAATTATTACAGTTCTAGCGATAATAACTGCATTATATGGGTAATAATGCATGTTATATTGATAATATCGGGAGTAATAAGTATAATTACTATATTTCGAGCGATAATAATAGTACAATGTGGCTAATAGTGCATGTTATATTGATAATAATAAAAGTAATAAGTATATTTATTACAGTTCTATCGATAATAACTGCATAATATGGGTAATAATGCATGTTATATTGATGATAATAAAAGTAATACGTATATTTATTATAGTTATAGCGATAATAACTGCATAATATGTGTAATAATGCATGTTATATTGATAATAATATAAGTAATAAGAATAATTATTACAGTTCTAGCGATAATAACTGCATAATATGGGTAACAATGCATGTTATATTGAGAATAATATAAGTAATAAGTATAATTATTACAGTTCTAGCAATAATAACTGCATTATTTCGGTAATAATTGATGTTATATTGATAATATCGGGAGTAATAAGTATAATTATTACAGTTCTAGCGATAATACTAGTAAAATATGGCTAAGAGTGCCTGTTATATTGATAATAATAAAAGTAATAAGTATATTGATTATACTTCTGTCGATAATAACCGCATAATATGGGTAACAATGCATGCTATATTGAGAATAATATAAGTAATAAGCATAATTATTACAGTTCTAGCGATAATAACTGCATTATATGCGTAATAATGCATGTTATATTGATAATATCGGGAGTAATAAGTATAATTACTATATTTCTAGCGATAATAATAGTACAATATGGCTAATAGTGCATGTTATATTGATAATAATAAAAGTAATAAGTATATTTAATACAGTTCTATCGATAATAACTGCATAATATGGGTAATAATGCATGTTATATTGATGATAATAAAAGTAATACGTATATTTATTATAGTTATAGCGATAATAACTGCATAATATGTGTAATAATGCATGTTATATTGATAATAATATAAGTAATAAGAATAATTATTACAGTTCTAGCGATAATAACTGCATTGTATGGGTAATAATGCACGTTATATTGCTAATAATATAAGTAATAAGTATAATTATTACGGTTCTAGCGATAATAACTGTATTATATGGGTAATAATGCATGTTATATTGATAATATCGGGAGTAATAAATATAATATTTATAGTTCTTGCGATAATAATAGTAAAATATGGCTAATAGTGCATGTTCTATTGATAATAATAAAAGTAATAAGTATATTTATTACAGTTCTATCGATAAAAACTGCATAATATGGGTAACAATGCATGTTATATTGAGAATAATATAAGTAATAAGTATAATTATTACAGTTCTAGCGATAATAACTGCATAATATGGGTAATAATGCACGTTACATTGCTAATAATATAAGTAATAAGTATAATTATTACAGTTCTAGCGATAATAACTGCATTATATGGCTAATAGTGCATGTTCTATTGATAATACTAAAAGTAATAAGTATATTTATTACAGTTCTATCGATAATAACTGCATAATATGGGTAACAATGCATGTTATATTGAGAATAATATCAGTAATAAGTATAATTATTACAGTTCTACCGATTATAACTGCATAATATGGGTAATAATGGATGTTATATTGATAATATCGGGAGTAATAAGTATAATTATTACAGTTCTAGCGATAATACTAGTAAAATATGGCTAAGAGTGCCTGTTATATTGATAATAATAAAAGTAATAAGTATATTTATTATACTTCTGTGGATAATAACCGCATAATATGGGTAACAATGCATGTTATATTGAGAATAATATAAGTAATAAGCATAATTATTACAGTTCTAGCGATAATAACTGCATTATATGCGTAATAATGCATGTTGTATTGATAATATCGGGAGTAATAAGTATAATTATTATAGTTCTAGCGATAATAATAGTAAAATATGGCTAATAGTGCATGCTATGTTGATAATAATAAAAGTAATAAGTATATTTATTACAGTTCTATCGATAGAAACTGCATAATATGGGTAATAATGCATGTTATATTGATGATAATAAAAGTAATACGTATATTTATTATAGTTCTAGCGATAATAACTGCATAATATGGGTAATAATGCATGTTATATTGATAATAATAAAAGTAATAAGTATATTTATTATAGTTCTATCGATAATAACTGCATAGTATGGGTAATAATGCACGTTATATTGATGATAATAAAAGTAGTAAGTATATTTATTATAGTTCTACCGATTATAACCGCATAATATGTGTAATAATGCATGTTATATTGAGAATAATATAAGTAATAAGTATAATTATTACAGTTCTAGCGATAATACTAGTAAAATATGGCTAAGAGTGCCTGTTATATTGATAATAATAAAAGTAATAAGTATATTTATTATACTTCTGTGGATAGTAACCGCATAATATGGGTAACAATGCATGTTATATTGAGAATAATATAAGTAATAAGCATAATTATTACAGTTCTAGCGATAATAACTGCATTATATGCGTAATAATGCATGTTGTATTGATAATATCGGGAGTAATAAGTATAATTATTATAGTTCTAGCGATAATAATAGTAAAATATGGCTAATAGTGCATGTTATATTGATAATAATAAAAGTAATCAGTATATTTATTATACTTCTGTCGATAATAACTGCATAATATGGGTAACAATGCATGTTATATTGAGAATAATATAAGTAATAAGCATAATTATTACAGTTCTAGCGATAATAACTGCATTATATGCGTGTTAATGCATGTTATATTGATAATATCGGGAGTAATAAGTATAATTATTATAGTTCTAGCGATAATACTAGTAAAATATGGCTAAGAGTGCCTGTTATATTGATAATAATAAAAGTAATAAGTATATTTATTATAGTTATAGCGATAATAACTGCATAATATGTGTAATAATGCATGTTATATTGATAATAATATAAGTAATAAGAATAATTATTACAGTTCTAGCGATAATAACTGCATTATATGGGTAATAATGCATGTTATATTGATAATATCGGGAGTAATAAGTATAATTATTATAGTTCTAGCGATAATAATAGTAAAATATGGCTAATAGTGCATGTTATATTGATAATAATAAAAGTAATAAGTATAATTATTACAGTTCCAGCGATAATAACTGCATAATATGGGTAACAATGCATGTTATATTGAGAATAATATAAGTAATAAGTATAATTATTACAGTTCTAGCGATAATAACTGCAAATATGGGTAATAATGCACGTTACATTGCTAATAATATAAGTAATAAGTATAATTATTACAGTTCTAGCGATAATAACTGCATTATATGGCTAATAGTGCATGTTCTATTGATAATAATAAAAGTAATAAGTATATTTATTACAGTTCTATCGATAATAACTGCATAATATGGGTAACAATGCATGTTATATTGAGAATAATATCAGTAATAAGTATAATTATTACAGTTCTACCGATTATAACTGCATAATATGGGTAATAATTCATGTTATATTGAGAATAATATAAGTAATAAGTATAATTATTACAGTTCTAGCAATAATAACTGCATTATTTGGTAATAATGGATGTTATATTGATAATATCGGGAGTAATAAGTATAATTATTACAGTTCTAGCGATAATACTAGTAAAATATGGCTAAGAGTGCCTGTTATATTGATAATAATAAAAGTAATAAGTATATTGATTATACTTCTGTCGATAATAACCGCATAATATGGGTAACAATGCATGTTATATTGAGAATAATATAAGTAATAAGCATAATTATTACAGTTCTAGCGATAATAACTGCATTGTATGGGTAATAATGCACGTTATATTGCTAATAATATAAGTAATATGTATAATTATTACGGTTCTAGCGATAATAACTGTATTATATGGGTAATAATGCATGTTATATTGATAATATCGGGAGTAATAAATATAATAATTATAGTTCTTGCGATAATAATAGTAAAATATGGCTAATAGTGCATGTTCTATTGATAATAATAAAAGTAATAAGTATATTTATTACAGTTCTATCGATAATAACTGCATAATATGGGTAACAATGCATGTTATATTGAGAATAATATAAGTAATAAGTACAATTATTACAGTTCTAGCGATAATAGCTGCATAATATGGGTAATAATGCACGTTACATTGCTAATAATATAAGTAATATGTATAATTATTACAGTTCTAGCGATAATAACTGCATTATATGGGTAATAATGCATGTTATATTGATAACATCGGGAGTAATCAGTATAATTATTACAGTTCTAGCGATAATACTAGTAAAATATGGCTAAGAGTGCCTGTTATATTAATAATAATAAAAGTTATAAGTATATTTATTATAGTTCTATCAATAATAACTGCATTATATGGGTAATAATGCATGTTATATTGATAATAATATAAGTAATAAGTATAATTATTACAGTTCTAGCGATAATAACTGCATAATATGGGTAATGATGTACGTTATATTGCTAATAATATATATAATAAGTATAATTATTACAGTTCTAGCGATAATAACTGCATTATATGGGTAATAATGCATGTTATATTGATAATATCGGGAGTAATAAGTATAATTACTATATTTCGAGCGATAATAATAGTACAATGTGGCTAATAGTGCATGTTATATTGATAATAATAAAAGTAATAAGTATATTTATTACAGTTCTATCGATAATAACTGCATAATATGGGTAATAATGCATGTTATATTGATGATAATAAAAGTAATACGTATATTTATTATAGTTATAGCGATAATAACTGCATAATATGTGTAATAATGCATGTTATATTGATAATAATATAAGTAATAAGAATAATTATTACAGTTCTAGCGATAATAACTGCATAATATGGGTAACAATGCATGTTATATTGAGAATAATATAAGTAATAAGTATAATTATTACAGTTCTAGCGATAATAATAGTAAAATATGGCTAATAGTGCATGTTATATTGATAATAATAAAAGTAATCAGTATATTTATTATACTTCTGTCGATAATAACTGCATTATATGGGTAATAATGCATGTTATATTGATAATAATATAAGTAATAAGTATAATTATTACAGTTCTAGCGATAATAACTGCATTATATGCGTAATAATGTACGTTATTTTGCTAATAATATAAATAATAAGTATAATTATTATAGTTCTAGCGATAATAACTGCATTATATGGGTAATAATGCATGTTATATTGATAATATTGGGAGTAATAAGTATAATTACTATATTTCTAGCGATAATAGTAGCACAATATGGCTAATAGTGCATGTTATATTGATAATAGTAAAAGTAATAAGTATATTTATTACAGTTCTATCGATAATAACTGCATAATATGGGTAATAATGCATGTTATATTGATGATAATAAAAGTAATACGTATATTTATTATAGTTATAGCGATAATAACTGCATAATATGGGTAATAATGCATGTTATATTGATAATAATAAAAGTAATAAGTATATTTATTATAGTTCTATCGATAATAACTGCATAGTATGGGTAATAATGCACGATATATTGATGATAATAAAAGTAGTAAGTATATTTATTATAGTTCTACCGATTATAACCGCATAATATGGGTAATAATGCATGTTATATTGAGAATAATATAAGTAATAAGTATAATTGTTACAGTTCTAGCGATAATAACTGCATTATTTGGGTAATAATGGACGTTATATTGATAATATCGGGAGTAATAAGTATAATTATTACCGTTCTATCGATAATACTAGTAAAATATGGCTAAGAGTGCCTGTTATATTGATAATAATAAAAGTAATATGTATATTTATTATACTTCTGTCGATAATAACTGCATTATATGGGTAATAATGCATGTTATATTGATAATAATATAAGTAATAAGTATAATTATTACAGTTCTAGCGATAATAACTGCATTATATGCGTAATAATGCATGTTATATTGATAATATCGGGAGTAATAAGTATAATTATTATAGTTCTAGCGATAATAATAGTAAAATATGGCTAATAGTGCATGTTATATTGATAATAATAAAAGTAATCAGTATATTTATTATACTTCTGTCGATAATAACTGCATTATATGGGTAATAATGCATGTTACATTGATAATAATATAAGTAATAAGTATAATTATTACAGTTCTAGCGATAATAACTGCATTATTTGGGTAATAATGGATGTTATATTGATAATATCGGGAGTAATCAGTATAATTATTACAGTTCTAGCGATAATACTAGTAAAATATGGCTAAGAGTGCCTGTTATATTGATAATAATAAAAGTAATAAGTATATTTATTATAGTTCTATCGATAATAACTGCATTAAATGGGTAATAATGCATGTTACATTGATAATAATATAAGTAATAAGTATAATTATTACAGTTCTAGCGATAATAACTGCATAATATGGGTAATGATGTGCGTTATATTGCTAATAATATATATAATAAGTATAATTATTACAGTTCTAGCGATAATAACTGCATTATATGGATAATAATGCATGTTATATTGATAATATCGGGAGTAATAAGTATAATTACTATATTTCTAGCGATAATAATAGTACAATATGGCTAATAGTGCATGTTATATTGATAATAATAAAAGTAATAAGTATATTTATTACAGTTCTATCGATAATAACTGCATAATATGGGTAATAATGCATGTTATATTGATGATAATAAAAGTAATACGTATATTTATTATAGTTATAGCGATAATAACTGCATAATATGTGTAATAATGCATGTTATATTGATAATAATATAAGTAATAAGAATAATTATTACAGTTCTAGCGATAATAACTGCATTGTATGGGTAATAATGCACGTTATATTGCTAATAATATAAGTAATAAGTATAATTATTACGGTTCTAGCGATAATAACTGTATTATATGGGTAATAATGCATGTTATATTGATAATATCGGGAGTAATAAATATAATATTTATAGTTCTTGCGATAATAATAGTAAAATATGGCTAATAGTGCATGTTCTATTGATAATAATAAAAGTAATAAGTATATTTATTACAGTTCTATCGATAAAAACTGCATAATATGGGTAACAATGCATGTTATATTGAGAATAATATAAGTAATAAGTATAATTATTACAGTTCTAGCGATAATAACTGCATAATATGGGTAATAATGCACGTTACATTGCTAATAATATAAGTAATAAGTATAATTATTACAGTTCTAGCGATAATAACTGCATTATATGGCTAATAGTGCATGTTCTATTGATAATACTAAAAGTAATAAGTATATTTATTACAGTTCTATCGATAATAACTGCATAATATGGGTAACAATGCATGTTATATTGAGAATTATATCAGTAATAAGTATAATTATTACAGTTCTACCGATTATAACTGCATAATATGGGTAATAATGGATGTTATATTGATAATATCGGGAGTAATAAGTATAATTATTACAGTTCTAGCGATAATACTAGTAAAATATGGCTAAGAGTGCCTGTTATATTGATAATAATAAAAGTAATAAGTATATTTATTATACTTCTGTGGATAATAACCGCATAATATGGGTAACAATGCATGTTATATTGAGAATAATATAAGTAATAAGCATAATTATTACAGTTCTAGCGATAATAACTGCATTATATGCGTAATAATGCATGTTGTATTGATAATATCGGGAGTAATAAGTATAATTATTATAGTTCTAGCGATAATAATAGTAAAATATGGCTAATAGTGCATGCTATGTTGATAATAATAAAAGTAATAAGTATATTTATTACAGTTCTATCGATAGAAACTGCATAATATGGGTAATAATGCATGTTATATTGATGATAATAAAAGTAATACGTATATTTATTATAGTTCTAGCGATAATAACTGCATAATATGGGTAATAATGCATGTTATATTGATAATAATAAAAGTAATAAGTATATTTATTATAGTTCTATCGATAATAACTGCATAGTATGGGTAATAATGCACGTTATATTGATGATAATAAAAGTAGTAAGTATATTTATTATAGTTCTACCGATTATAACCGCATAATATGGGTAATAATGCATGTTATATTGAGAATAATATAAGTAATAAGTATAATTATTACAGTTCTAGCGATAATACTAGTAAAATATGGCTAAGAGTGCCTGTTATATTGATAATAATAAAAGTAATAAGTATATTTATTATACTTCTGTGGATAGTAACCGCATAATATGGGTAACAATGCATGTTATATTGAGAATAATATAAGTAATAAGCATAATTATTACAGTTCTAGCGATAATAACTGCATTATATGCGTAATAATGCATGTTGTATTGATAATATCGGGAGTAATAAGTATAATTATTATAGTTCTAGCGATAATAATAGTAAAATATGGCTAATAGTGCATGTTATATTGATAATAATAAAAGTAATCAGTATATTTATTATACTTCTGTCGATAATAACTGCATTATATGGGTAATAATGCATGTTATATTGATAATAATATAAGTAATAAGTATAATTATTACAGTTCTAGCGATAATAACTGCATTATATGCGTAATAATGTACGTTATTTTGCTAATAATATAAATAATAAGTATAATTATTACAGTTCTAGCGATAATAACTGCATTATATGGGTAATAATGCATGTTATATTGATAATATTGGGAGTAATAAGTATAATTACTATATTTCTAGCGATAATAGTAGCACAATATGGCTAATAGTGCATGTTATATTGATAATAATAAAAGTAATAAGTATATTTATTACAGTTCTATCGATAATAACTGCATAATATGGGTAATAATGCATGTTATATTGATGATAATAAAAGTAATACGTATATTTATTATAGTTATAGCGATAATAACTGCATAATATGGGTAATAATGCATGTTATATTGATAATAATAAAAGTAATAAGTATATTTATTATAGTTCTATCGATAATAACTGCATAGTATGGGTAATAATGCACGATATATTGATGATAATAAAAGTAGTAAGTATATTTATTATAGTTCTACCGATTATAACCGCATAATATGGGTAATAATGCATGTTATATTGAGAATAATATAAGTAATAAGTATAATTGTTACAGTTCTAGCGATAATAACTGCATTATTTGGGTAATAATGGACGTTATATTGATAATATCGGGAGTAATAAGTATAATTATTACCGTTCTATCGATAATACTAGTAAAATATGGCTAAGAGTGCCTGTTATATTGATAATAATAAAAGTAATATGTATATTTATTATACTTCTGTCGATAATAACTGCATTATATGGGTAATAATGCATGTTATATTGATAATAATATAAGTAATAAGTATAATTATTACAGTTCTAGCGATAATAACTGCATTATATGCGTAATAATGCATGTTATATTGATAATATCGGGAGTAATAAGTATAATTATTATAGTTCTAGCGATAATAATAGTAAAATATGGCTAATAGTGCATGTTATATTGATAATAATAAAAGTAATCAGTATATTTATTATACTTCTGTCGATAATAACTGCATTATATGGGTAATAATGCATGTTACATTGATAATAATATAAGTAATAAGTATAATTATTACAGTTCTAGCGATAATAACTGCATTATTTGGGTAATAATGGATGTTATATTGATAATATCGGGAGTAATCAGTATAATTATTACATTTCTAGCGATAATACTAGTAAAATATGGCTAAGAGTGCCTGTTATATTGATAATAATAAAAGTAATAAGTATATTTATTATAGTTCTATCGATAATAACTGCATTAAATGGGTAATAATGCATGTTACATTGATAATAATATAAGTAATAAGTATAATTATTACAGTTCTAGCGATAATAACTGCATAATATGGGTAATGATGTGCGTTATATTGCTAATAATATATATAATAAGTATAATTATTACAGTTCTAGCGATAATAACTGCATTATATGGATAATAATGCATGTTATATTGATAATATCGGGAGTAATAAGTATAATTACTATATTTCTAGCGATAATAATAGTAAAATATGGCTAATAGTGCATGCTATGTTGATAATAATAAAAGTAATAAGTATATTTATTACAGTTCTATCGATAGAAACTGCATAATATGGGTAATAATGCATGTTATATTGATGATAATAAAAGTAATACGTATATTTATTATAGTTCTAGCGATAATAACTGCATAATATGGGTAATAATGCATGTTATATTGATAATAATAAAAGTAATAAGTATATTTATTATAGTTCTATCGATAATAACTGCATAGTATGGGTAATAATGCACGTTATATTGATGATAATAAAAGTAGTAAGTATATTTATTATAGTTCTACCGATTATAACCGCATAATATGGGTAATAATGCATGTTATATTGAGAATAATATAAGTAATAAGTATAATTATTACAGTTCTAGCGATAATACTAGTAAAATATGGCTAAGAGTGCCTGTTATATTGATAATAATAAAAGTAATAAGTATATTTATTATACTTCTGTGGATAGTAACCGCATAATATGGGTAACAATGCATGTTATATTGAGAATAATATAAGTAATAAGCATAATTATTACAGTTCTAGCGATAATAACTGCATTATATGCGTAATAATGCATGTTGTATTGATAATATCGGGAGTAATAAGTATAATTATTATAGTTCTAGCGATAATAATAGTAAAATATGGCTAATAGTGCATGTTATATTGATAATAATAAAAGTAATCAGTATATTTATTATACTTCTGTCGATAATAACTGCATTATATGGGTAATAATGCATGTTATATTGATAATAATATAAGTAATAAGTATAATTATTACAGTTCTAGCGATAATAACTGCATTATATGCGTAATAATGTACGTTATTTTGCTAATAATATAAATAATAAGTATAATTATTACAGTTCTAGCGATAATAACTGCATTATATGGGTAATAATGCATGTTATATTGATAATATTGGGAGTAATAAGTATAATTACTATATTTCTAGCGATAATAGTAGCACAATATGGCTAATAGTGCATGTTATATTGATAATAATAAAAGTAATAAGTATATTTATTACAGTTCTATCGATAATAACTGCATAATATGGGTAATAATGCATGTTATATTGATGATAATAAAAGTAATACGTATATTTATTATAGTTATAGCGATAATAACTGCATAATATGGGTAATAATGCATGTTATATTGATAATAATAAAAGTAATAAGTATATTTATTATAGTTCTATCGATAATAACTGCATAGTATGGGTAATAATGCACGATATATTGATGATAATAAAAGTAGTAAGTATATTTATTATAGTTCTACCGATTATAACCGCATAATATGGGTAATAATGCATGTTATATTGAGAATAATATAAGTAATAAGTATAATTGTTACAGTTCTAGCGATAATAACTGCATTATTTGGGTAATAATGGACGTTATATTGATAATATCGGGAGTAATAAGTATAATTATTACCGTTCTATCGATAATACTAGTAAAATATGGCTAAGAGTGCCTGTTATATTGATAATAATAAAAGTAATATGTATATTTATTATACTTCTGTCGATAATAACTGCATTATATGGGTAATAATGCATGTTATATTGATAATAATATAAGTAATAAGTATAATTATTACAGTTCTAGCGATAATAACTGCATTATATGCGTAATAATGCATGTTATATTGATAATATCGGGAGTAATAAGTATAATTATTATAGTTCTAGCGATAATAATAGTAAAATATGGCTAATAGTGCATGTTATATTGATAATAATAAAAGTAATCAGTATATTTATTATACTTCTGTCGATAATAACTGCATTATATGGGTAATAATGCATGTTATATTGATAATAATATAAGTAATAAGTATAATTATTACAGTTCTAGCGATAATAACTGCATTATATGCGTAATAATGTACGTTATTTTGCTAATAATATAAATAATAAGTATAATTATTACAGTTCTAGCGATAATAACTGCATTATATGGGTAATAATGCATGTTATATTGATAATATTGGGAGTAATAAGTATAATTACTATATTTCTAGCGATAATAGTAGCACAATATGGCTAATAGTGCATGTTATATTGATAATAATAAAAGTAATAAGTATATTTATTACAGTTCTATCGATAATAACTGCATAATATGGGTAATAATGCATGTTATATTGATGATAATAAAAGTAATACGTATATTTATTATAGTTATAGCGATAATAACTGCATAATATGTGTAATAATGCATGTTATATTGATAATAATATAAGTAATAAGAATAATTATTACAGTTCTAGCGATAATAACTGCATTGTATGGGTAATAATGCTCGTTATATTGCTAATAATATAAGTAATAAGTATAATTATTACAGTTCTAGCGATAATAACTGCATTATATGGGTAATAATGCATGTTATATTGATAATATCGGGAGTAATAAGTATAATTATTATAGTTCTAGCGATAATAATAGTAAAATATGGCTAATAGTGCATGTTATATTGATAATAATAAAAGTAATAAGTATAATTATTACAGTTCTAGCGATAATAACTGCATAATATGGGTAACAATGCATGTTATATTGAGAATAATATAAGTAATAAGTATAATTATTACAGTTCTAGCGATAATAACTGCAAATATGGGTAATAATGCACGTTACATTGCTAATAATATAAGTAATAAGTATAATTATTACAGTTCTAGCGATAATAACTGCATTATATGGCTAATAGTGCATGTTCTATTGATAATAATAAAAGTAATAAGTATATTTATTACAGTTCTATCGATAATAACTGCATAATATGGGTAACAATGCATGTTATATTGAGAATAGTATAAGTAATAAGTATAATTATTACAGTTCTACCGATTATAACTGCATAATATGGGTAATAATTCATGTTATATTGAGAATAATATAAGTAATAAGTATAATTATTACAGTTCTAGCGACAATAACTGCATTATTTGGGTAATAATGGATGTTATATTGATAATATCGGGAGTAATAAGTATAATTATTACAGTTCTAGCGATAATACTAGTAAAATATGGCTAAGAGTGCCTGTTATATTGATAATAATAAAAGTAATAAGTATATTTATTATACTTCTGTCGATAATAACTGCATAATATGGGTAACAATGCATGTTATATTGAGAATAATGTAAGTAATAAGCATAATTATTACAGTTCTAGCGATAATAACTGCATTATATGCGTGTTAATGCATGTTATATTGATAATATCGGGAGTAATAAGTATAATTATTATAGTTCTAGCGATAATAATAGTAAAATATGGCTAATAGTGCATGTTATATTGATAATAATAAAAGTAATAAGTATATTTATTACAGTTCTATCGATAGAAACTGCATAATATGGGTAATAATGCATGTTATATTGATAATAATAAAAGTAATAAGTATATTTATTACAGTCCTGGCGATAATAACTGCATTATATGGGTAATAATGCACGTTATATTGCTAATAATATAAGTAATAAGTATATTTATTATAGTTCTAGCGATAATAACTGCATTATATGGGTAATAACGCACGTTACATTGCTAATAATATAAGTAATTAGTATAATTATTACGGTTCTAGCGATAATAACTGCATTATATGGGTAATAATGCATGTTATATTGATAATATCCTGAGTAATAAATATAATTATTATAGTTCTTGCGATAATAATAGTAAAATATGGCTAATAGTGAATGCTCTATTGATAATAATAAAAGTAATAAGTATATTTATTATAGTTCTGTCGATAATAACTGCATAATATGGGTAACAATGCATGTTCTATTGAGAATAATATAAGTAATAAGTATAATTATTACAGTTCTAGCGATAATAACTGCATTATATGCGTAATAATGCATGTTATATTGATAATATCGGGAGTAATAGGTATAATTATTATAGTTCTAGCGATAATAATAGTAAAATATGGCTAATAGTGCATGTTATATTGATAATAATAAAAGTAATAAGTATATTTATTACAGTTCTATCGATAGAAACTGCATAATATGGGTAATAATGCATGTTATATTGATGATAATAAAAGTAATACGTATATTTATTATAGTTCTAGCGATAATAACTGCATAATATGGGTAATAATGCATGTTATATTGATAATAATATAAGTAATAAGTATAATTATTACAGTTCTATCGATAATAACTGCATAATATGGGTAATAATGCATGTTATATTGAGAATAATATAAGTAATAAGTATAATTATTACAGTTCTAGCGATAATAACTGCATTATATGCGTAATAATGCATGTTATATTGATAATATCGGGAGTAATAGGTATAATTATTATAGTTCTAGCGATAATAATAGTAAAATATGGCTAATAGTGCATGTTATATTGATAATAATAAAAGTAATAAGTATATTTATTACAGTTCTATCGATAGAAACTGCATAATATGGGTAATAATGCATGTTATATTGATGATAATAAAAGTAATACCTATATTTATTATAGTTCTAGCGATAATAACTGCATAATATGGGTAATAATGCATGTTATATTGATAATAATATAAGTAATAAGTATAATTATTACAGTTCTATCGATAATAACTGCATAATATGGGTAATAATGCATGTTATATTGAGAATAATATAAGTAATAAGTATAATTATTACAGTTCTAGCGATAATAACTGCATAATATGGGTAAAAATGCATGTTATATTGATAATATCGGGAGTAATAAGTATAATTATTATAGTTCTAGCGATAATAATAGTACAATATGGCTAATAGTGCATGTTATATTGATAATAATAAAAGTAATAAGTATATTTATTACAGTTCTGGCGATAATAACTGCATTATACGGGTAATAATGCACGTTATATTGCTAATAATATGAGTAATAAGTATATTTATTATAGTTCTAGCGATAATAACTGTATTATATGGGTAATAATGCACGTTATATTGCTAATAATATAAGTAATAAGTATAATTATTACAGTTCTAGCGATAATAACTGCATTATATGGGTAAGAATGCACGTTATATTGCTAATAATATAAGTAATAAGTATAATTATTACAGTTCCAGCGATAATAACTGCATTATATGGCTAATAATGCATGTTATATTGATAATATCGGGTGTAATAAGTATAATTATTACAGTTCTAGCGATAATACTAGTAAAATATGGCTAAGAGTGCCTGTTATATTGATAATAATAAAAGTAATAAGTATAATTATTATAGTTCTAGCGATAATAATAGTACAATATGGCTAATAGTGCATGTTATATTGATAATAATAAAAGTAATAAGTATATTTATTACAGTTCTGGCGATAATAACTGCATTATATGGGTAATAATGCACGTTATATTGCTAACAATATAAGTAATAAGTATATTTATTATAGTTCTAGCGATAATAACTGCATTATATGGGTAATAACGCACGTTACATTGCTAATAATATAAGTAATTAGTATAATTATTACGGTTCTAGCGATAATAACTGCATTATATGGGTAATAATGCATGTTATATTGATAATAATATAAGTAATAAGTATAATTATTACAGTTCTAGCGATAATAACTGCATAATATGGGTAATGATGTACGTTATATTGCTAATAATATATATAATAAGTATAATTGTTACAGTTCTAGCGATAATAACTGCATTATATGGGTAATAATGCATGTTATAATGATAATATCGGGAGTAATAAGTATAATTACTATATTTCTAGCGATAATAATAGTACAATATGGCTAATAGTGCATGTTATATTGATAATAATAAAAGTAATAAGTATATTTATTACAGTTCTATCGATAGAAACTGCATAATATGGGTAATAATGCATGTTATATTGATGATAATAAAAGTAATACGTATATTTATTATAGTTCTAGCGATAATAACTGCATAATATGGGTAATAATGCATGTTATATTGATAATAATAAAAGTAATAAGTATATTTATTATAGTTCTATCGATAATAACTGCATAGTATGGGTAATAATGCACGTTATATTGATGATAATAAAAGTAGTAAGTATATTTATTATAGTTCTACCGATTATAACCGCATAATATGGGTAATAATGCATGTTATATTGAGAATAATATAAGTAATAAGTATAATTATTACAGTTCTAGCGATAATACTAGTAAAATATGGCTAAGAGTGCCTGTTATATTGATAATAATAAAAGTAATAAGTATATTTATTATACTTCTGTGGATAGTAACCGCATAATATGGGTAACAATGCATGTTATATTGAGAATAATATAAGTAATAAGCATAATTATTACAGTTCTAGCGATAATAACTGCATTATATGCGTAATAATGCATGTTGTATTGATAATATCGGGAGTAATAAGTATAATTATTATAGTTCTAGCGATAATAATAGTAAAATATGGCTAATAGTGCATGTTATATTGATAATAATAAAAGTAATCAGTATATTTATTATACTTCTGTCGATAATAACTGCATTATATGGGTAATAATGCATGTTATATTGATAATAATATAAGTAATAAGTATAATTATTACAGTTCTATCGATAATAACTGCATTATATGCGTAATAATGTACGTTATTTTGCTAATAATATAAATAATAAGTATAATTATTACAGTTCTAGCGATAATAACTGCATTATATGGGTAATAATGCATGTTATATTGATAATATTGGGAGTAATAAGTATAATTACTATATTTCTAGCGATAATAGTAGCACAATATGGCTAATAGTGCATGTTATATTGATAATAATAAAAGTAATAAGTATATTTATTACAGTTCTATCGATAATAACTGCATAATATGGGTAATAATGCATGTTATATTGATGATAATAAAAGTAATACGTATATTTATTATAGTTATAGCGATAATAACTGCATAATATGGGTAATAATGCATGTTATATTGATAATAATAAAAGTAATAAGTATATTTATTATAGTTCTATCGATAATAACTGCATAGTATGGGTAATAATGCACGATATATTGATGATAATAAAAGTAGTAAGTATATTTATTATAGTTCTACCGATTATAACCGCATAATATGGGTAATAATGCATGTTATATTGAGAATAATATAAGTAATAAGTATAATTGTTACAGTTCTAGCGATAATAACTGCATTATTTGGGTAATAATGGACGTTATATTGATAATATCGGGAGTAATAAGTATAATTATTACCGTTCTATCGATAATACTAGTAAAATATGGCTAAGAGTGCCTGTTATATTGATAATAATAAAAGTAATATGTATATTTATTATACTTCTGTCGATAATAACTGCATTATATGGGTAATAATGCATGTTATATTGATAATAATATAAGTAATAAGTATAATTATTACAGTTCTAGCGATAATAACTGCATTATATGCGTAATAATGCACGTTATATTGATAATATCGGGAGTAATAAGTATAATTATTATAGTTCTAGCGATAATAATAGTAAAATATGGCTAATAGTGCATGTTATATTGATAATAATAAAAGTAATCAGTATATTTATTATACTTCTGTCGATAATAACTGCATTATATGGGTAATAATGCATGTTATATTGATAATAATATAAGTAATAAGTATAATTATTACAGTTCTAGCGATAATAACTGCATTATATGCGTAATAATGTACGTTATTTTGCTAATAATATAAATAATAAGTATAATTATTACAGTTCTAGCGATAATAACTGCATTATATGGGTAATAATGCATGTTATATTGATAATATTGGGAGTAATAAGTATAATTACTATATTTCTAGCGATAATAGTAGCACAATATGGCTAATAGTGCATGTTATATTGATAATAATAAAAGTAATAAGTATATTTATTACAGTTCTATCGATAATAACTGCATAATATGGGTAATAATGCATGTTATATTGATGATAATAAAAGTAATACGTATATTTATTATAGTTATAGCGATAATAACTGCATAATATGTGTAATAATGCATGTTATATTGATAATAATATAAGTAATAAGAATAATTATTACAGTTCTAGCGATAATAACTGCATTGTATGGGTAATAATGCTCGTTATATTGCTAATAATATAAGTAATAAGTATAATTATTACAGTTCTAGCGATAATAACTGCATTATATGGGTAATAATGCATGTTATATTGATAATATCGGGAGTAATAAGTATAATTATTATAGTTCTAGCGATAATAATAGTAAAATATGGCTAATAGTGCATGTTATATTGATAATAATAAAAGTAATAAGTATAATTATTACAGTTCTAGCGATAATAACTGCATAATATGGGTAACAATGCATGTTATATTGAGAATAATATAAGTAATAAGTATAATTATTACAGTTCTAGCGATAATAACTGCAAATATGGGTAATAATGCACGTTACATTGCTAATAATATAAGTAATAAGTATAATTATTACAGTTCTAGCGATAATAACTGCATTATATGGCTAATAGTGCATGTTCTATTGATAATAATAAAAGTAATAAGTATATTTATTACAGTTCTATCGATAATAACTGCATAATATGGGTAACAATGCATGTTATATTGAGAATAGTATAAGTAATAAGTATAATTATTACAGTTCTACCGATTATAACTGCATAATATGGGTAATAATTCATGTTATATTGAGAATAATATAAGTAATAAGTATAATTATTACAGTTCTAGCGATAATAACTGCATAATATGGGTAACAATGCATGTTATATTGAGAATAATATAAGTAATAAGTATAATTATTACAGTTCTAGCGATAATAACTGCAAATATGGGTAATAATGCACGTTACATTGCTAATAATATAAGTAATAAGTATAATTATTACAGTTCTAGCGATAATAACTGCATTATATGGCTAATAGTGCATGTTCTATTGATAATAATAAAAGTAATAAGTATATTTATTACAGTTCTATCGATAATAACTGCATAATATGGGTAACAATGCATGTTATATTGAGAATAGTATAAGTAATAAGTATAATTATTACAGTTCTACCGATTATAACTGCATAATATGGGTAATAATTCATGTTATATTGAGAATAATATAAGTAATAAGTATAATTATTACAGTTCTAGCGACAATAACTGCATTATTTGGGTAATAATGGATGTTATATTGATAATATCGGGAGTAATAAGTATAATTATTACAGTTCTAGCGATAATACTAGTAAAATATGGCTAAGAGTGCCTGTGATATTGATAATAATAAAAGTAATAAGTATATTTATTATACTTCTGTCGATAATAACTGCATAATATGGGTAACAATGCATGTTATATTGAGACTAATGTAAGTAATAAGCATAATTATTACAGTTCTAGCGATAATAACTGCATTATATGCGTGTTAATGCATGTTATATTGATAATATCGGGAGTAATAAGTATAATTATTATAGTTCTAGCGATAATAATAGTAAAATATGGCTAATAGTGCATGTTATATTGATAATAATAAAAGTAATAAGTATATTTATTACAGTTCTATCGATAGAAACTGCATAATATGGGTAATAATGCATGTTATATTGATAATAATAAAAGTAATAAGTATATTTATTACAGTTCTGGCGATAATAACTGCATTATATGGGTAATAATGCACGTTATATTGCTAATAATATAAGTAATAAGTATATTTATTACAGTTCTAGCGATAATAACTGCATTATATGGGTAATAACGCACGTTACATTGCTAATAATATAAGTAATTAGTATAATTATTACGGTTCTAGCGATAATAACTGCATTATATGGGTAATAATGCATGTTATATTGATAATATCCTGAGTAATAAATATAATTATTATAGTTCTTGCGATAATAATAGTAAAATATGGCTAATAGTGAATGCTCTATTGATAATAATAAAAGTAATAAGTATATTTATTATAGTTCTGTCGATAATAACTGCATAATATGGGTAACAATGCATGTTCTATTGAGAATAATATAAGTAATAAGTATAATTATTACAGTTCTAGCGATAATAACTGCATTATATGCGTAATAATGCATGTTATATTGATAATATCGGGAGTAATAGGTATAATTATTATAGTTCTAGCGATAATAATAGTAAAATATGGCTAATAGTGCATGTTATATTGATAATAATAAAAGTAATAAGTATATTTATTACAGTTCTATCGATAATAACTGCATAATGTGGGTAATAATGCATGTTATATTGAGAATATCCTGAGTAATAAATATAATTATTATAGTTCTTGCGATAATAATAGTAAAATATGGCTAATAGTGAATGCTCTATTGATAATAATAAAAGTAATAAGTATATTTATTATAGTTCTGTCGATAATAACTGCATAATATGGGTAACAATGCATGTTCTATTGAGAATAATATAAGTAATAAGTATAATTATTACAGTTCTAGCGATAATAACTGCATTATATGCGTAATAATGCATGTTATATTGATAATATCGGGAGTAATAGGTATAATTATTATAGTTCTAGCGATAATAATAGTAAAATATGGCTAATAGTGCATGTTATATTGATAATAATAAAAGTAATAAGTATATTTATTACAGTTCTATCGATAGAAACTGCATAATATGGGTAATAATGCATGTTATATTGATGATAATAAAAGTAATACGTATATTTATTATAGTTCTAGCGATAATAACTGCATAATATGGGTAATAATGCATGTTATATTGATAATAATATAAGTAATAAGTATAATTATTACAGTTCTATCGATAATAACTGCATAATATGGGTAATAATGCATGTTATATTGAGAATAATATAAGTAATAAGTATAATTATTACAGTTCTAGCGATAATAACTGCATTATATGCGTAATAATGCATGTTATATTGATAATATCGGGAGTAATAGGTATAATTATTATAGTTCTAGCGATAATAATAGTAAAATATGGCTAATAGTGCATGTTATATTGATAATAATAAAAGTAATAAGTATATTTATTACAGTTCTATCGATAGAAACTGCATAATATGGGTAATAATGCATGTTATATTGATGATAATAAAAGTAATACCTATATTTATTATAGTTCTAGCGATAATAACTGCATAATATGGGTAATAATGCATGTTATATTGATAATAATATAAGTAATAAGTATAATTATTACAGTTCTATCGATAATAACTGCATAATATGGGTAATAATGCATGTTATATTGAGAATAATATAAGTAATAAGTATAATTATTACAGTTCTAGCGATAATAACTGCATAATATGGGTAAAAATGCATGTTATATTGATAATATCGGGAGTAATAAGTATAATTATTATAGTTCTAGCGATAATAATAGTACAATATGGCTAATAGTGCATGTTATATTGATAATAATAAAAGTAATAAGTATATTTATTACAGTTCTGGCGATAATAACTGCATTATACGGGTAATAATGCACGTTATATTGCTAATAATATGAGTAATAAGTATATTTATTATAGTTCTAGCGATAATAACTGTATTATATGGGTAATAATGCACGTTATATTGCTAATAATATAAGTAATAAGTATAATTATTACAGTTCTAGCGATAATAACTGCATTATATGGGTAAGAATGCACGTTATATTGCTAATAATATAAGTAATAAGTATAATTATTACAGTTCCAGCGATAATAACTGCATTATATGGCTAATAATGCATGTTATATTGATAATATCGGGTGTAATAAGTATAATTATTACAGTTCTAGCGATAATACTAGTAAAATATGGCTAAGAGTGCCTGTTATATTGATAATAATAAAAGTAATAAGTATAATTATTATAGTTCTAGCGATAATAATAGTACAATATGGCTAATAGTGCATGTTATATTGATAATAATAAAAGTAATAAGTATATTTATTACAGTTCTGGCGATAATAACTGCATTATATGGGTAATAATGCACGTTATATTGCTAACAATATAAGTAATAAGTATATTTATTATAGTTCTAGCGATAATAACTGCATTATATGGGTAATAACGCACGTTACATTGCTAATAATATAAGTAATTAGTATAATTATTACGGTTCTAGCGATAATAACTGCATTATATGGGTAATAATGCATGTTATATTGATAATAATATAAGTAATAAGTATAATTATTACAGTTCTAGCGATAATAACTGCATAATATGGGTAATGATGTACGTTATATTGCTAATAATATATATAATAAGTATAATTGTTACAGTTCTAGCGATAATAACTGCATTATATGGGTAATAATGCATGTTATAATGATAATATCGGGAGTAATAAGTATAATTACTATATTTCTAGCGATAATAATAGTACAATATGGCTAATAGTGCATGTTATATTGATAATAATAAAAGTAATAAGTATATTTATTACAGTTCTATCGATAGAAACTGCATAATATGGGTAATAATGCATGTTATATTGATGATAATAAAAGTAATACGTATATTTATTATAGTTCTAGCGATAATAACTGCATAATATGGGTAATAATGCATGTTATATTGATAATAATAAAAGTAATAAGTATATTTATTATAGTTCTATCGATAATAACTGCATAGTATAGGTAATAATGCACGTTATATTGATGATAATAAAAGTAGTAAGTATATTTATTATAGTTCTACCGATTATAACCGCATAATATGGGTAATAATGCATGTTATATTGAGAATAATATAAGTAATAAGTATAATTATTACAGTTCTAGCGATAATACTAGTAAAATATGGCTAAGAGTGCCTGTTATATTGATAATAATAAAAGTAATAAGTATATTTATTATACTTCTGTGGATAGTAACCGCATAATATGGGTAACAATGCATGTTATATTGAGAATAATATAAGTAATAAGCATAATTATTACAGTTCTAGCGATAATAACTGCATTATATGCGTAATAATGCATGTTGTATTGATAATATCGGGAGTAATAAGTATAATTATTATAGTTCTAGCGATAATAATAGTAAAATATGGCTAATAGTGCATGTTATATTGATAATAATAAAAGTAATCAGTATATTTATTATACTTCTGTCGATAATAACTGCATTATATGGGTAATAATGCATGTTATATTGATAATAATATAAGTAATAAGTATAATTATTACAGTTCTATCGATAATAACTGCATTATATGCGTAATAATGTACGTTATTTTGCTAATAATATAAATAATAAGTATAATTATTACAGTTCTAGCGATAATAACTGCATTATATGGGTAATAATGCATGTTATATTGATAATATTGGGAGTAATAAGTATAATTACTATATTTCTAGCGATAATAGTAGCACAATATGGCTAATAGTGCATGTTATATTGATAATAATAAAAGTAATAAGTATATTTATTACAGTTCTATCGATAATAACTGCATAATATGGGTAATAATGCATGTTATATTGATGATAATAAAAGTAATACGTATATTTATTATAGTTATAGCGATAATAACTGCATAATATGGGTAATAATGCATGTTATATTGATAATAATAAAAGTAATAAGTATATTTATTATAGTTCTATCGATAATAACTGCATAGTATGGGTAATAATGCACGATATATTGATGATAATAAAAGTAGTAAGTATATTTATTATAGTTCTACCGATTATAACCGCATAATATGGGTAATAATGCATGTTATATTGAGAATAATATAAGTAATAAGTATAATTGTTACAGTTCTAGCGATAATAACTGCATTATTTGGGTAATAATGGACGTTATATTGATAATATCGGGAGTAATAAGTATAATTATTACCGTTCTATCGATAATACTAGTAAAATATGGCTAAGAGTGCCTGTTATATTGATAATAATAAAAGTAATATGTATATTTATTATACTTCTGTCGATAATAACTGCATTATATGGGTAATAATGCATGTTATATTGATAATAATATAAGTAATAAGTATAATTATTACAGTTCTAGCGATAATAACTGCATTATATGCGTAATAATGCACGTTATATTGATAATATCGGGAGTAATAAGTATAATTATTATAGTTCTAGCGATAATAATAGTAAAATATGGCTAATAGTGCATGTTATATTGATAATAATAAAAGTAATCAGTATATTTATTATACTTCTGTCGATAATAACTGCATTATATGGGTAATAATGCATGTTATATTGATAATAATATAAGTAATAAGTATAATTATTACAGTTCTAGCGATAATAACTGCATTATATGCGTAATAATGTACGTTATTTTGCTAATAATATAAATAATAAGTATAATTATTACAGTTCTAGCGATAATAACTGCATTATATGGGTAATAATGCATGTTATATTGATAATATTGGGAGTGATAAGTATAATTACTATATTTCTAGCGATAATAGTAGCACAATATGGCTAATAGTGCATGTTATATTGATAATAATAAAAGTAATAAGTATATTTATTACAGTTCTATCGATAATAACTGCATAATATGGGTAATAATGCATGTTATATTGATGATAATAAAAGTAATACGTATATTTATTATAGTTATAGCGATAATAACTGCATAATATGTGTAATAATGCATGTTATATTGATAATAATATAAGTAATAAGAATAATTATTACAGTTCTAGCGATAATAACTGCATTGTATGGGTAATAATGCTCGTTATATTGCTAATAATATAAGTAATAAGTATAATTATTACAGTTCTAGCGATAATAACTGCATTATATGGGTAATAATGCATGTTATATTGATAATATCGGGAGTAATAAGTATAATTATTATAGTTCTAGCGATAATAATAGTAAAATATGGCTAATAGTGCATGTTATATTGATAATAATAAAAGTAATAAGTATAATTATTACAGTTCTAGCGATAATAACTGCATAATATGGGTAACAATGCATGTTATATTGAGAATAATATAAGTAATAAGTATAATTATTACAGTTCTAGCGATAATAACTGCAAATATGGGTAATAATGCACGTTACATTGCTAATAATATAAGTAATAAGTATAATTATTACAGTTCTAGCGATAATAACTGCATTATATGGCTAATAGTGCATGTTCTATTGATAATAATAAAAGTAATAAGTATATTTATTACAGTTCTATCGATAATAACTGCATAATATGGGTAACAATGCATGTTATATTGAGAATAGTATAAGTAATAAGTATAATTATTACAGTTCTACCGATTATAACTGCATAATATGGGTAATAATTCATGTTATATTGAGAATAATATAAGTAATAAGTATAATTATTACAGTTCTAGCGACAATAACTGCATTATTTGGGTAATAATGGATGTTATATTGATAATATCGGGAGTAATAAGTATAATTATTACAGTTCTAGCGATAATACTAGTAAAATATGGCTAAGAGTGCCTGTGATATTGATAATAATAAAAGTAATAAGTATATTTATTATACTTCTGTCGATAATAACTGCATAATATGGGTAACAATGCATGTTATATTGAGACTAATGTAAGTAATAAGCATAATTATTACAGTTCTAGCGATAATAACTGCATTATATGCGTGTTAATGCATGTTATATTGATAATATCGGGAGTAATAAGTATAATTATTATAGTTCTAGCGATAATAATAGTAAAATATGGCTAATAGTGCATGTTATATTGATAATGTTCAGAAACGGCCGACAATATTTTCAAAACCGTGCGATTTCGCCGGTTCGCGAGACTGCTCAGCCTCATGGCGAGGGTGCCGCGGAGAGCGAGCGGTAGCCTCCCGCGATATATGTTTTGGTCGCGCGACCGTTAAGCCTACTTATCGTTCCGAATTGTAACGATCAACTTCGGCAAACAAACGATAGCTTTTTCTTTTTCGCGACCAGTATTCAATATTGCGTCGGAACCTTTGCGGAGTGTTAAACAAGACATTTAATTAACTAAAAAGACTTTCTTTTCCAAATTCTGTGTGTATCGTGCGCCTTATATTTAACATTTTTGACTATTGTACAGTTTTTTGTGTGTAAAATATATAGTTTATTGTTCCGTCGGAAATCCGGCAAACCGTGCGTCTATTTTTTTTCTCGGGAACAATATCCAACTCTTCGCGTTTTTCGTCAAGAACGATATTGCCCCAACATTTGGTCCTTCGAGCCGGATTTTTCCGACGAACGGTTCTTGTGACATTATCGCGAGTGCTGGAAAATAATATCTGAAGACTGCAATTCATCGCCGGTTCCTGCCTTTTTTCACGAATTAAACTTCGGAGCTTGGGAAAAGGAAAAAAAGGAAATCAGCATCTGTGAAATTTTCAAACGCGAAAGCGGTAAGAAAAGATAAGTTTTTGTATCTTTTTATTGCCAACGGTTACAACACGTTACATTACCGTTAATAACGACCGCATTTAAAATCGTCCTCCTGGGTGACCTTACCGTGGAGGCGAGGCGTTCTCAGTCGTCGACTCCGTATTGTTGCCACCCAAAACAAAGAGGTGACAACGGTCGACCTCAGCGCGCAGCCGTTGCGATCGCTTGCTGTCGTTTTTTTTCTACCTCTGAAAACAAAAACGGAACATAACGTTTTGTTAACCGTATTAGTTTCGATACAAATTTAAACTTTAAAAATTCAACATTAACGAAAAATGTCTTCACCGTCGTTTGACGACCTTCTGCGAGAGCAAGACGAGTTGGCCGGTTGGATTCGAAGGTTTTGGACGAATGTCTGCAAATTGGGGAAGGAAAGATTAACCCGGTCGGTACTGGATCAAAGGAAAACCCTATTGGAACGATATTGGGATGCTTTTTTTTCCGGCCATCGACAGCTGATGCGGTGCAAGGAGGCATCTAAATCAACCTACGCTCAACGAGATCTCTTCTCGGAAGTGGAGGAGGCCTATTTGGACGCCGCCGCAAAAATAGCTAATTTGGTAGAGGAACTCCCCAACGCGGGTGCCGCGGGGGGAGCTCCAAACCCTTTGTCTATTTTATCTCAACCTCATTTGCCGAAAATTCAACTGCCCACGTTTTCAGGCAACCCTCTGGAATGGGAGAGCTTTCGCGATCTGTTCAAAAGTCTAGTACACGACGTCCCGCACCTGTCCGACACGAAGAAGCTTTTGTACTTGAAGTCCAGCTTGACCGGAGAAGCCTTGGAGGTCATCCAAAATACTCCCATCACGGAAGCGGGGTATCAAGGAGCCTGGGAGGATCTGGAGGTGCGATACGGCAACATCAGGCTGCTGTCTTTCGCCCACCACCGAGCCATCCTGGCCTGTCCTTCAGCTCAACGGCAGTCAACTTCGGAACTGAAGCGCCTGTTGGATACCTTCAGGCAGACCATTCGAGCGTATTCAGCCCTGAAGAAACCTGTAGCGGCGTGGGACGAATGGTTTATGTTTCTCCTAAGCCAAAAACTGGACAGAACTACGCACCTTGCCTGGGAGACGTCTCTTGCCAAGAGCCGAGAAATTCCGACCTTCCAGCAATTGGCGGATTTCCTCGAGAATAGGATTCAGGCTTTGGACGCTGCTCAGATCCCGGAATCGTTGTCGAGATCCTCGTCGCAAGCAAAGGACGTTGCACCTAAAATCAAAGGAGAGTCAACCGTGAAGAAGGCACACTCAACGATCTACGCAGCATCGGCAAAAAACTTAACATCTCGGAAGTGTCTCTCCTGTGGTGGAACCCACAACCTTAGCTACTGCTCAAAATTTAAAACACTCTCCGCCCCGAAACGAAAGGATCGAGCGGTGCAGTTAAAGGCGTGTCTCAATTGCCTAAACGCAGGCCACGAGTTGGCGAAATGTCCTTCGCAACAGGGATGCTTGGCATGCGGCAAGCGTCATCACACGTTACTGCACGAGGCGATGTTTGTCCCTGGCTCAGCGATGTCTCATGCGTCGGCTTCGTATCGACCATTAGAAGAGGAACATCTCAACAAGGCCACCTCATGTACTTCGTCAGCCACGAACCGAGGGATTGCGCTCTTAGCCACCGCAAGGGTCAAGGTGGAGGCGCCATCGGGGGATTCCATCGAAGTTCGAGCTCTGCTGGACACTGGCTCCGACACGTCGCTCGTCAGCCAATGGGTCGTTCAAACTTTACGTTTGCCACGGCGGGCGGTTCAAGTAGCCATCTCAGGGGTGCAGGACAAGGAAGCAGGATCCGCTACGAGCGAAGTCCAATTCACGGTTCGCTCCAAAATACAACCGGACTTCGACCTACCCGTACGAGCCTTGGTCCTTCGGCGTTTAACTTCGATAATACCATCCCAGCAGACGGATCAACAAATCTGGCCTCACTTGCACGGCGTTACGTTGGCTGATCCGGGCTTCGGAACCCCTTCGCGAGTGGATCTGATTCTCGGCGCGGATGTTTGCGGAACCCTGTTTCTGGACAACACGATATGCGGCCATCCAGGTACCCCAGTGGGAAAGCTAACACCTTTTGGTTGGGTTTTGCTAGGTCCAACGTCCACTCGCCGAGCTGAGATGAGTTCGGCTGCTCAGACGTACCATTGTCGATGCGAGGATTCCACTCAACAGCTTCTCCGAAGATTCTGGGAGGTGGAAGAACTTCTGGAACGATCGCCCTTGTCGCCCGAGGAGGAGAAGTGTGAACGCCATTTCAAGGACACACACTCCCGAGATGAAAGTGGTCGGTACTGCGTCCGCTTACCTTTCACGCAGGATCCAAGCACAGCTCTGACGTCGACACGAGCCATGGCGTTGAAACTTTTGCTCAGCTGTGAGCGTCGGTTGGCTTCTAACCCCCAGCTAGCGGAGGGATATCGGGCCTTTATGGGGGAGTACAAAACCCTCGATCACATGGAGGCCGCCACGGAGTTAGCGAAGAATACTATCGCCTACTACCTGCCGCATCACGCCGTAGTGAAGCGCCACGACCCTTCGGCCAAGCTACGCGTCGTTTTCAACGCCTCGTTTCCATCTTCTACGGGAAATTCGCTAAATGACTGCCTCTCCGCGGGTCCCAAACTTCAGGCGGATCTGTGGCTAATACTTACTCGCTGGAGGCTGTTCCGAAAAGTATTCACAGCGGACATAGTCAAAATGTACCGCCAAATCAAGGTGCACACATCGGACCGTCATTGGCAACGCATCCTGTGGAGGGGACAACCCGATGAGCCAGTTCGAGACTACAACTTATCTACCGTTACTTACGGAACCTCCTGTGCGCCGTTTCTCGCCCTTCGGGTGCTTCAGCAGCTGGCCGAAGACGAAAAACACAGGTTTCCATCGGGGGCTATCGTCATCAAGCAACACACATATGTTGACGACGTACTGGCGGGTGCAGACGACGAGGGACAATTGCAGGACTTAAAAGGGGAGGTCGTCGCCATCTTTGAGGCAGGGGCGTTTCAACTTGCAAAATGGGCTTCCAATTCTCCAAGTCTGCAAGAAAAGGAACAGGCAGAAGAACGTCTTTTCCAGGAGGCATCCGGAATCGGGACGCTTGGGGTGCTTTGGAGCCCCAAAACCGACTCGTTCTCACTCCGGGTAAACTTACCAGCAAATCCATCTGCTCGATACACGAAAAGGCGAATTCTATCCGAGGTGGCTAGTTTGTTCGATCCGCTGGGATGGGCCGCACCAGTTCTCATTTTTGCCAAGGTCATGTTGCAGGACCTCTGGATACTTGGTGTGGAGTGGGACCAGGACCTACCACAAAAATTGCAAACCTCGTGGGTAAGCTATAAGGAGTCGCTGTATCGACTTAACGCTATAACCGTTCCCAGGTGGACCCATTTTACGAGCGGCTATCAAGAAATCGAATTGCATGGGTTTTGCGACGCGTCTCAGAGGGCTTACGCAGCGGCAGTCTATTTGCGAGTGGTCCAGGGAGATGCTATTTTCACCACGCTGTTAGTAGCCAAAACCAAGGTGGCACCGGTGAAAACGATTAGCATTCCGCGCTTGGAACTCTGCGGAGCAGTTCTCCTAGCCAAGTTAATCGTACAAGTTAAGCAAGGGCTCAACATCGTCGCCCCCATCACAACATGGACGGACTCCACGGTGACGTTATACTGGATCAAGGGCCACGCATCACTCTGGAAGCCATTTGTGGCTCACCGAGTAGCGTCAGTCCAAAACTGCGTCCCTCCCGATCATTGGCGGCACTGTCGAACTTCGGAAAACCCAGCGGATCTAGCGACCAGAGGTATCGCCGTCGCCGAACTCGGAAAATCAAACCTATGGTGGCATGGGCCCGCATGGTTGACCACTCCGTCCAATACATGGCCGTCTCCTCCAGCGCTCGAGGTAGAAGATTTACATCACGAAAGGTCTAAAGCCAATGTATTCTCGGCCAACGTTGTCAAAGGGGACGATTTTTTCACACGGTTCTCATCTCTTTCCCGTCTCAAATCGGTTGTAGCGTATTGCTTCAGATTCAGCCGACTCACCAGACGAAAAGCCTGCGACTCTGGACACCTGACCGCTAAGGAACTTGCCCATGCGCTCCTGAAGCTTATTCGGCTTTCCCAGGAAACCAGCTTTTCCGAGGACATCCGGCGACTCCACCAGTGCAACGAAGTTAAGAAGACGTCGCCCCTCGCTGCTCTGAAACCCTTTCTCGACCCAAATGGGGTGCTGCGGGTTGGGGGACGACTGGGAAACGCGCTGCTGCCATATGAAGAAAAACACCCAGCAATCATGTCGAAAACCTGCCACCTAACCAAGTTATTAGTGGAAGATGCTCACCTCCGAACGCTTCATGGTGGACCGCAATTAACCAGGAGCCTCCTGCTGAGAAAAGTCTGGATTCTTCATGGTCGTTCTTTGGTCCGCCAAATAATAAAAAACTGCGTGCGCTGTGCACGATACAGCGGAGTGTCAGCAAAGCAATTGATGGGACAACTGCCTCTGGACCGAGTGACACTGCAACGTGCCTTTCTGACGTCAGGCGTGGACTATGCGGGGCCCATTATGCTGCGTACTTCTGCGGGACGAGGACATAAGTCATACAAGGGGTACATCGCAGTATTCGTGTGCCTGACCACAAGAGCAATACACTTGGAAGCTGTATCGTCACTTACCTCAGCATCCTTTATAGCGGCTTTTCAAAGATTTGTGGGGCGAAGAGGACGCTGTGCCACCATGTGGAGCGACAATGGCACTGTTTTCCGTGGAGCCGACAGGGAATTACGTTCCATGTTCACCAGCGCGTCAAAATTCTACAAAGAAGCCGCCGCTTCGCTCGCAACAGACGGAACAGACTGGAAGTTCATTCCCCCCTACTCTCCTCACTTCGGCGGCCTGTGGGAAGCGGGCGTTAAATCGGTTAAGCATCATCTACGACGCATAATGGGAGACGCCAAACTCACCTTTGAAGAAATGGCCACGCTCCTCTGCCAAATAGAGGCGTGCGTGAATTCCAGGCCTCTACAACCGCTTTCTGACGATCCCACGGACCTTACAGCGCTCACGCCCGGTCACTTTCTCATCGGGGAACCAACCTGCAACGTGCCCGAACCCGAACCGGAAAGCGGTGATGTATCCCTGACAACACGTTGGCGAAAGATATTAACCATGCGTTCTCAATTTTGGCACAGGTGGAGACGAGAATTCTTGCAACACCTTCAATCGTTCCCGAAATGGCGCCAGCGGTCCGAAAATCTGGAGGTGGGCAGTTTAGTGCTATTGCGCGACGAACTACAACCACCGGCAAAATGGATGATGGGTCGCGTCGAACGTGTTCATCCAGGGAAAGACGGCGAAACTAGAGTGGTAACGCTACGCACGATTAACGGCTCAGTGACGAGACCAATCGTCAAACTGTGCCCCCTTCCAGTTCCGACCGCTGACGTCACTCAACGCGACGCGGCGTAAATCGAAAAAAGAAAATAATAAATTCGCGTTGTTTCGTAGAATTGCGCTAATTACGGCGGGCGGTCTCTATATTCTCGCAATTTATGTTATATTAGATTTCGATCTTCATACTTACCTTACATGTAACGTTCTGATTTACATTTATCGCTATTGTCCGTCCGCGCGTTGCTTCGTTTGTGGTTTTCGTTTCACTGCACTCTCATTGAAGCACAATCACTTTCCTTCGTATTTCTATATACCAGTTTAACACTGCGCGTATTTGTCACGTTGAGTTAAACGCGTAAACACGTTCTGTTATGTAAATAGTAGTATTAAGGATTGCGTGTATGAAGGATGGTTTGGGTGTGAATGAAATTCTTCGCGACGCGAAGAAGGCGGGCGGAATGTTCAGAAACGGCCGACAATATTTTCAAAACCGTGCGATTTCGCCGGTTCGCGAGACTGCTCAGCCTCATGGCGAGGGTGCCGCGGAGAGCGAGCGGTAGCCTCCCGCGATATATGTTTTGGTCGCGCGACCGTTAAGCCTACTTATCGTTCCGAATTGTAACGATCAACTTCGGCAAACAAACGATAGCTTTTTCTTTTTCGCGACCAGTATTCAATATTGCGTCGGAACCTTTGCGGAGTGTTAAACAAGACATTTAATTAACTAAAAAGACTTTCTTTTCCAAATTCTGTGTGTATCGTGCGCCTTATATTTAACATTTTTGACTATTGTACAGTTTTTTGTGTGTAAAATATATAGTTTATTGTTCCGTCGGAAATCCGGCAAACCGTGCGTCTATTTTTTTTCTCGGGAACAATATCCAACTCTTCGCGTTTTTCGTCAAGAACGATATTGCCCCAACAGATAATAATAAAAGTAATAAGTATATTTATTACAGTTCTATCGATAGAAACTGCATAATATGGGTAATAATGCATGTTATATTGATAATAATAAAAGTAATAAGTATATTTATTACAGTTCTGGCGATAATAACTGCATTATATGGGTAATAATGCACGTTATATTGCTAATAATATAAGTAATAAGTATATTTATTATAGTTCTAGCGATAATAACTGCATTATATGGGTAATAACGCACGTTACATTGCTAATAATATAAGTAATTAGTATAATTATTACGGTTCTAGCGATAATAACTGCATTATATGGGTAATAATGCATGTTATATTGATAATATCCTGAGTAATAAATATAATTATTATAGTTCTTGCGATAATAATAGTAAAATATGGCTAATAGTGAATGCTCTATTGATAATAATAAAAGTAATAAGTATATTTATTATAGTTCTATCGATAATAACTGCATAGTATGGGTAATAATGCACGATATATTGATGATAATAAAAGTAGTAAGTATATTTATTATAGTTCTACCGATTATAACCGCATAATATGGGTAATAATGCATGTTATATTGAGAATAATATAAGTAATAAGTATAATTGTTACAGTTCTAGCGATAATAACTGCATTATTTGGGTAATAATGGACGTTATATTGATAATATCGGGAGTAATAAGTATAATTATTACCGTTCTATCGATAATACTAGTAAAATATGGCTAAGAGTGCCTGTTATATTGATAATAATAAAAGTAATATGTATATTTATTATACTTCTGTCGATAATAACTGCATTATATGGGTAATAATGCATGTTATATTGATAATAATATAAGTAATAAGTATAATTATTACAGTTCTAGCGATAATAACTGCATTATATGCGTAATAATGCATGTTATATTGATAATATCGGGAGTAATAAGTATAATTATTATAGTTCTAGCGATAATAATAGTAAAATATGGCTAATAGTGCATGTTATATTGATAATAATAAAAGTAATCAGTATATTTATTATACTTCTGTCGATAATAACTGCATTATATGGGTAATAATGCATGTTACATTGATAATAATATAAGTAATAAGTATAATTATTACAGTTCTAGCGATAATAACTGCATTATTTGGGTAATAATGGATGTTATATTGATAATATCGGGAGTAATCAGTATAATTATTACAGTTCTAGCGATAATACTAGTAAAATATGGCTAAGAGTGCCTGTTATATTGATAATAATAAAAGTAATAAGTATATTTATTATAGTTCTATCGATAATAACTGCATTAAATGGGTAATAATGCATGTTACATTGATAATAATATAAGTAATAAGTATAATTATTACAGTTCTAGCGATAATAACTGCATAATATGGGTAATGATGTGCGTTATATTGCTAATAATATATATAATAAGTATAATTATTACAGTTCTAGCGATAATAACTGCATTATATGGATAATAATGCATGTTATATTGATAATATCGGGAGTAATAAGTATAATTACTATATTTCTAGCGATAATAATAGTAAAATATGGCTAATAGTGCATGCTATGTTGATAATAATAAAAGTAATAAGTATATTTATTACAGTTCTATCGATAGAAACTGCATAATATGGGTAATAATGCATGTTATATTGATGATAATAAAAGTAATACGTATATTTATTATAGTTCTAGCGATAATAACTGCATAATATGGGTAATAATGCATGTTATATTGATAATAATAAAAGTAATAAGTATATTTATTATAGTTCTATCGATAATAACTGCATAGTATGGGTAATAATGCACGTTATATTGATGATAATAAAAGTAGTAAGTATATTTATTATAGTTCTACCGATTATAACCGCATAATATGGGTAATAATGCATGTTATATTGAGAATAATATAAGTAATAAGTATAATTATTACAGTTCTAGCGATAATACTAGTAAAATATGGCTAAGAGTGCCTGTTATATTGATAATAATAAAAGTAATAAGTATATTTATTATACTTCTGTGGATAGTAACCGCATAATATGGGTAACAATGCATGTTATATTGAGAATAATATAAGTAATAAGCATAATTATTACAGTTCTAGCGATAATAACTGCATTATATGCGTAATAATGCATGTTGTATTGATAATATCGGGAGTAATAAGTATAATTATTATAGTTCTAGCGATAATAATAGTAAAATATGGCTAATAGTGCATGTTATATTGATAATAATAAAAGTAATCAGTATATTTATTATACTTCTGTCGATAATAACTGCATTATATGGGTAATAATGCATGTTATATTGATAATAATATAAGTAATAAGTATAATTATTACAGTTCTAGCGATAATAACTGCATTATATGCGTAATAATGTACGTTATTTTGCTAATAATATAAATAATAAGTATAATTATTACAGTTCTAGCGATAATAACTGCATTATATGGGTAATAATGCATGTTATATTGATAATATTGGGAGTAATAAGTATAATTACTATATTTCTAGCGATAATAGTAGCACAATATGGCTAATAGTGCATGTTATATTGATAATAATAAAAGTAATAAGTATATTTATTACAGTTCTATCGATAATAACTGCATAATATGGGTAATAATGCATGTTATATTGATGATAATAAAAGTAATACGTATATTTATTATAGTTATAGCGATAATAACTGCATAATATGGGTAATAATGCATGTTATATTGATAATAATAAAAGTAATAAGTATATTTATTATAGTTCTATCGATAATAACTGCATAGTATGGGTAATAATGCACGATATATTGATGATAATAAAAGTAGTAAGTATATTTATTATAGTTCTACCGATTATAACCGCATAATATGGGTAATAATGCATGTTATATTGAGAATAATATAAGTAATAAGTATAATTGTTACAGTTCTAGCGATAATAACTGCATTATTTGGGTAATAATGGACGTTATATTGATAATATCGGGAGTAATAAGTATAATTATTACCGTTCTATCGATAATACTAGTAAAATATGGCTAAGAGTGCCTGTTATATTGATAATAATAAAAGTAATATGTATATTTATTATACTTCTGTCGATAATAACTGCATTATATGGGTAATAATGCATGTTATATTGATAATAATATAAGTAATAAGTATAATTATTACAGTTCTAGCGATAATAACTGCATTATATGCGTAATAATGCATGTTATATTGATAATATCGGGAGTAATAAGTATAATTATTATAGTTCTAGCGATAATAATAGTAAAATATGGCTAATAGTGCATGTTATATTGATAATAATAAAAGTAATCAGTATATTTATTATACTTCTGTCGATAATAACTGCATTATATGGGTAATAATGCATGTTATATTGATAATAATATAAGTAATAAGTATAATTATTACAGTTCTAGCGATAATAACTGCATTATATGCGTAATAATGTACGTTATTTTGCTAATAATATAAATAATAAGTATAATTATTACAGTTCTAGCGATAATAACTGCATTATATGGGTAATAATGCATGTTATATTGATAATATTGGGAGTAATAAGTATAATTACTATATTTCTAGCGATAATAGTAGCACAATATGGCTAATAGTGCATGTTATATTGATAATAATAAAAGTAATAAGTATATTTATTACAGTTCTATCGATAATAACTGCATAATATGGGTAATAATGCATGTTATATTGATGATAATAAAAGTAATACGTATAGTTATTATAGTTATAGCGATAATAACTGCATAATATGTGTAATAATGCATGTTATATTGATAATAATATAAGTAATAAGAATAATTATTACAGTTCTAGCGATAATAACTGCATTGTATGGGTAATAATGCTCGTTATATTGCTAATAATATAAGTAATAAGTATAATTATTACAGTTCTAGCGATAATAACTGCATTATATGGGTAATAATGCATGTTATATTGATAATATCGGGAGTAATAAGTATAATTATTATAGTTCTAGCGATAATAATAGTAAAATATGGCTAATAGTGCATGTTATATTGATAATAATAAAAGTAATAAGTATAATTATTACAGTTCTAGCGATAATAACTGCATAATATGGGTAACAATGCATGTTATATTGAGAATAATATAAGTAATAAGTATAATTATTACAGTTCTAGCGATAATAACTGCAAATATGGGTAATAATGCACGTTACATTGCTAATAATATAAGTAATAAGTATAATTATTACAGTTCTAGCGATAATAACTGCATTATATGGCTAATAGTGCATGTTCTATTGATAATAATAAAAGTAATAAGTATATTTATTACAGTTCTATCGATAATAACTGCATAATATGGGTAACAATGCATGTTATATTGAGAATAGTATAAGTAATAAGTATAATTATTACAGTTCTACCGATTATAACTGCATAATATGGGTAATAATTCATGTTATATTGAGAATAATATAAGTAATAAGTATAATTATTACAGTTCTAGCGACAATAACTGCATTATTTGGGTAATAATGGATGTTATATTGATAATATCGGGAGTAATAAGTATAATTATTACAGTTCTAGCGATAATACTAGTAAAATATGGCTAAGAGTGCCTGTTATATTGATAATAATAAAAGTAATAAGTATATTTATTATACTTCTGTCGATAATAACTGCATAATATGGGTAACAATGCATGTTATATTGAGAATAATGTAAGTAATAAGCATAATTATTACAGTTCTAGCGATAATAACTGCATTATATGCGTGTTAATGCATGTTATATTGATAATATCGGGAGTAATAAGTATAATTATTATAGTTCTAGCGATAATAATAGTAAAATATGGCTAATAGTGCATGCTATATTGATAATAATAAAAGTAATAAGTATATTTATTACAGTTCTATCGATAGAAACTGCATAATATGGGTAATAATGCATGTTATATTGATAATAATAAAAGTAATAAGTATATTTATTACAGTCCTGGCGATAATAACTGCATTATATGGGTAATAATGCACGTTATATTGCTAATAATATAAGTAATAAGTATATTTATTATAGTTCTAGCGATAATAACTGCATTATATGGGTAATAACGCACGTTACATTGCTAATAATATAAGTAATTAGTATAATTATTACGGTTCTAGCGATAATAACTGCATTATATGGGTAATAATGCATGTTATATTGATAATATCCTGAGTAATAAATATAATTATTATAGTTCTTGCGATAATAATAGTAAAATATGGCTAATAGTGAATGCTCTATTGATAATAATAAAAGTAATAAGTATATTTATTATAGTTCTGTCGATAATAACTGCATAATATGGGTAACAATGCATGTTCTATTGAGAATAATATAAGTAATAAGTATAATTATTACAGTTCTAGCGATAATAACTGCATTATATGCGTAATAATGCATGTTATATTGATAATATCGGGAGTAATAGGTATAATTATTATAGTTCTAGCGATAATAATAGTAAAATATGGCTAATAGTGCATGTTATATTGATAATAATAAAAGTAATAAGTATATTTATTACAGTTCTATCGATAGAAACTGCATAATATGGGTAATAATGCATGTTATATTGATGATAATAAAAGTAATACGTATATTTATTATAGTTCTAGCGATAATAACTGCATAATATGGGTAATAATGCATGTTATATTGATAATAATATAAGTAATAAGTATAATTATTACAGTTCTATCGATAATAACTGCATAATATGGGTAATAATGCATGTTATATTGAGAATAATATAAGTAATAAGTATAATTATTACAGTTCTAGCGATAATAACTGCATTATATGCGTAATAATGCATGTTATATTGATAATATCGGGAGTAATAGGTATAATTATTATAGTTCTAGCGATAATAATAGTAAAATATGGCTAATAGTGCATGTTATATTGATAATAATAAAAGTAATAAGTATATTTATTACAGTTCTATCGATAGAAACTGCATAATATGGGTAATAATGCATGTTATATTGATGATAATAAAAGTAATACCTATATTTATTATAGTTCTAGCGATAATAACTGCATAATATGGGTAATAATGCATGTTATATTGATAATAATATAAGTAATAAGTATAATTATTACAGTTCTATCGATAATAACTGCATAATATGGGTAATAATGCATGTTATATTGAGAATAATATAAGTAATAAGTATAATTATTACAGTTCTAGCGATAATAACTGCATAATATGGGTAAAAATGCATGTTATATTGATAATATCGGGAGTAATAAGTATAATTATTATAGTTCTAGCGATAATAATAGTACAATATGGCTAATAGTGCATGTTATATTGATAATAATAAAAGTAATAAGTATATTTATTACAGTTCTGGCGATAATAACTGCATTATACGGGTAATAATGCACGTTATATTGCTAATAATATGAGTAATAAGTATATTTATTATAGTTCTAGCGATAATAACTGTATTATATGGGTAATAATGCACGTTATATTGCTAATAATATAAGTAATAAGTATAATTATTACAGTTCTAGCGATAATAACTGCATTATATGGGTAAGAATGCACGTTATATTGCTAATAATATAAGTAATAAGTATAATTATTACAGTTCCAGCGATAATAACTGCATTATATGGCTAATAATGCATGTTATATTGATAATATCGGGTGTAATAAGTATAATTATTACAGTTCTAGCGATAATACTAGTAAAATATGGCTAAGAGTGCCTGTTATATTGATAATAATAAAAGTAATAAGTATAATTATTATAGTTCTAGCGATAATAATAGTACAATATGGCTAATAGTGCATGTTATATTGATAATAATAAAAGTAATAAGTATATTTATTACAGTTCTGGCGATAATAACTGCATTATATGGGTAATAATGCACGTTATATTGCTAACAATATAAGTAATAAGTATATTTATTATAGTTCTAGCGATAATAACTGCATTATATGGGTAATAACGCACGTTACATTGCTAATAATATAAGTAATTAGTATAATTATTACGGTTCTAGCGATAATAACTGCATTATATGGGTAATAATGCATGTTATATTGATAATAATATAAGTAATAAGTATAATTATTACAGTTCTAGCGATAATAACTGCATAATATGGGTAATGATGTACGTTATATTGCTAATAATATATATAATAAGTATAATTGTTACAGTTCTAGCGATAATAACTGCATTATATGGGTAATAATGCATGTTATAATGATAATATCGGGAGTAATAAGTATAATTACTATATTTCTAGCGATAATAATAGTACAATATGGCTAATAGTGCATGTTATATTGATAATAATAAAAGTAATAAGTATATTTATTACAGTTCTATCGATAGAAACTGCATAATATGGGTAATAATGCATGTTATATTGATGATAATAAAAGTAATACGTATATTTATTATAGTTCTAGCGATAATAACTGCATAATATGGGTAATAATGCATGTTATATTGATAATAATAAAAGTAATAAGTATATTTATTATAGTTCTATCGATAATAACTGCATAGTATGGGTAATAATGCACGTTATATTGATGATAATAAAAGTAGTAAGTATATTTATTATAGTTCTACCGATTATAACCGCATAATATGGGTAATAATGCATGTTATATTGAGAATAATATAAGTAATAAGTATAATTATTACAGTTCTAGCGATAATACTAGTAAAATATGGCTAAGAGTGCCTGTTATATTGATAATAATAAAAGTAATAAGTATATTTATTATACTTCTGTGGATAGTAACCGCATAATATGGGTAACAATGCATGTTATATTGAGAATAATATAAGTAATAAGCATAATTATTACAGTTCTAGCGATAATAACTGCATTATATGCGTAATAATGCATGTTGTATTGATAATATCGGGAGTAATAAGTATAATTATTATAGTTCTAGCGATAATAATAGTAAAATATGGCTAATAGTGCATGTTATATTGATAATAATAAAAGTAATCAGTATATTTATTATACTTCTGTCGATAATAACTGCATTATATGGGTAATAATGCATGTTATATTGATAATAATATAAGTAATAAGTATAATTATTACAGTTCTATCGATAATAACTGCATTATATGCGTAATAATGTACGTTATTTTGCTAATAATATAAATAATAAGTATAATTATTACAGTTCTAGCGATAATAACTGCATTATATGGGTAATAATGCATGTTATATTGATAATATTGGGAGTAATAAGTATAATTACTATATTTCTAGCGATAATAGTAGCACAATATGGCTAATAGTGCATGTTATATTGATAATAATAAAAGTAATAAGTATATTTATTACAGTTCTATCGATAATAACTGCATAATATGGGTAATAATGCATGTTATATTGATGATAATAAAAGTAATACGTATATTTATTATAGTTATAGCGATAATAACTGCATAATATGGGTAATAATGCATGTTATATTGATAATAATAAAAGTAATAAGTATATTTATTATAGTTCTATCGATAATAACTGCATAGTATGGGTAATAATGCACGATATATTGATGATAATAAAAGTAGTAAGTATATTTATTATAGTTCTACCGATTATAACCGCATAATATGGGTAATAATGCATGTTATATTGAGAATAATATAAGTAATAAGTATAATTGTTACAGTTCTAGCGATAATAACTGCATTATTTGGGTAATAATGGACGTTATATTGATAATATCGGGAGTAATAAGTATAATTATTACCGTTCTATCGATAATACTAGTAAAATATGGCTAAGAGTGCCTGTTATATTGATAATAATAAAAGTAATATGTATATTTATTATACTTCTGTCGATAATAACTGCATTATATGGGTAATAATGCATGTTATATTGATAATAATATAAGTAATAAGTATAATTATTACAGTTCTAGCGATAATAACTGCATTATATGCGTAATAATGCACGTTATATTGATAATATCGGGAGTAATAAGTATAATTATTATAGTTCTAGCGATAATAATAGTAAAATATGGCTAATAGTGCATGTTATATTGATAATAATAAAAGTAATCAGTATATTTATTATACTTCTGTCGATAATAACTGCATTATATGGGTAATAATGCATGTTATATTGATAATAATATAAGTAATAAGTATAATTATTACAGTTCTAGCGATAATAACTGCATTATATGCGTAATAATGTACGTTATTTTGCTAATAATATAAATAATAAGTATAATTATTACAGTTCTAGCGATAATAACTGCATTATATGGGTAATAATGCATGTTATATTGATAATATTGGGAGTAATAAGTATAATTACTATATTTCTAGCGATAATAGTAGCACAATATGGCTAATAGTGCATGTTATATTGATAATAATAAAAGTAATAAGTATATTTATTACAGTTCTATCGATAATAACTGCATAATATGGGTAATAATGCATGTTATATTGATGATAATAAAAGTAATACGTATATTTATTATAGTTATAGCGATAATAACTGCATAATATGTGTAATAATGCATGTTATATTGATAATAATATAAGTAATAAGAATAATTATTACAGTTCTAGCGATAATAACTGCATTGTATGGGTAATAATGCTCGTTATATTGCTAATAATATAAGTAATAAGTATAATTATTACAGTTCTAGCGATAATAACTGCATTATATGGGTAATAATGCATGTTATATTGATAATATCGGGAGTAATAAGTATAATTATTATAGTTCTAGCGATAATAATAGTAAAATATGGCTAATAGTGCATGTTATATTGATAATAATAAAAGTAATAAGTATAATTATTACAGTTCTAGCGATAATAACTGCATAATATGGGTAACAATGCATGTTATATTGAGAATAATATAAGTAATAAGTATAATTATTACAGTTCTAGCGATAATAACTGCAAATATGGGTAATAATGCACGTTACATTGCTAATAATATAAGTAATAAGTATAATTATTACAGTTCTAGCGATAATAACTGCATTATATGGCTAATAGTGCATGTTCTATTGATAATAATAAAAGTAATAAGTATATTTATTACAGTTCTATCGATAATAACTGCATAATATGGGTAACAATGCATGTTATATTGAGAATAGTATAAGTAATAAGTATAATTATTACAGTTCTACCGATTATAACTGCATAATATGGGTAATAATTCATGTTATATTGAGAATAATATAAGTAATAAGTATAATTATTACAGTTCTAGCGACAATAACTGCATTATTTGGGTAATAATGGATGTTATATTGATAATATCGGGAGTAATAAGTATAATTATTACAGTTCTAGCGATAATACTAGTAAAATATGGCTAAGAGTGCCTGTGATATTGATAATAATAAAAGTAATAAGTATATTTATTATACTTCTGTCGATAATAACTGCATAATATGGGTAACAATGCATGTTATATTGAGACTAATGTAAGTAATAAGCATAATTATTACAGTTCTAGCGATAATAACTGCATTATATGCGTGTTAATGCATGTTATATTGATAATATCGGGAGTAATAAGTATAATTATTATAGTTCTAGCGATAATAATAGTAAAATATGGCTAATAGTGCATGTTATATTGATAATAATAAAAGTAATAAGTATATTTATTACAGTTCTATCGATAGAAACTGCATAATATGGGTAATAATGCATGTTATATTGATAATAATAAAAGTAATAAGTATATTTATTACAGTTCTGGCGATAATAACTGCATTATATGGGTAATAATGCACGTTATATTGCTAATAATATAAGTAATAAGTATATTTATTACAGTTCTAGCGATAATAACTGCATTATATGGGTAATAACGCACGTTACATTGCTAATAATATAAGTAATTAGTATAATTATTACGGTTCTAGCGATAATAACTGCATTATATGGGTAATAATGCATGTTATATTGATAATATCCTGAGTAATAAATATAATTATTATAGTTCTTGCGATAATAATAGTAAAATATGGCTAATAGTGAATGCTCTATTGATAATAATAAAAGTAATAAGTATATTTATTATAGTTCTGTCGATAATAACTGCATAATATGGGTAACAATGCATGTTCTATTGAGAATAATATAAGTAATAAGTATAATTATTACAGTTCTAGCGATAATAACTGCATTATATGCGTAATAATGCATGTTATATTGATAATATCGGGAGTAATAGGTATAATTATTATAGTTCTAGCGATAATAATAGTAAAATATGGCTAATAGTGCATGTTATATTGATAATAATAAAAGTAATAAGTATATTTATTACAGTTCTATCGATAATAACTGCATAATGTGGGTAATAATGCATGTTATATTGAGAATATCCTGAGTAATAAATATAATTATTATAGTTCTTGCGATAATAATAGTAAAATATGGCTAATAGTGAATGCTCTATTGATAATAATAAAAGTAATAAGTATATTTATTATAGTTCTGTCGATAATAACTGCATAATATGGGTAACAATGCATGTTCTATTGAGAATAATATAAGTAATAAGTATAATTATTACAGTTCTAGCGATAATAACTGCATTATATGCGTAATAATGCATGTTATATTGATAATATCGGGAGTAATAGGTATAATTATTATAGTTCTAGCGATAATAATAGTAAAATATGGCTAATAGTGCATGTTATATTGATAATAATAAAAGTAATAAGTATATTTATTACAGTTCTATCGATAGAAACTGCATAATATGGGTAATAATGCATGTTATATTGATGATAATAAAAGTAATACGTATATTTATTATAGTTCTAGCGATAATAACTGCATAATATGGGTAATAATGCATGTTATATTGATAATAATATAAGTAATAAGTATAATTATTACAGTTCTATCGATAATAACTGCATAATATGGGTAATAATGCATGTTATATTAAGAATAATATAAGTAATAAGTATAATTATTACAGTTCTAGCGATAATAACTGCATTATATGCGTAATAATGCATGTTATATTGATAATATCGGGAGTAATAGGTATAATTATTATAGTTCTAGCGATAATAATAGTAAAATATGGCTAATAGTGCATGTTATATTGATAATAATAAAAGTAATAAGTATATTTATTACAGTTCTATCGATAGAAACTGCATAATATGGGTAATAATGCATGTTATATTGATGATAATAAAAGTAATACCTATATTTATTATAGTTCTAGCGATAATAACTGCATAATATGGGTAATAATGCATGTTATATTGATAATAATATAAGTAATAAGTATAATTATTACAGTTCTATCGATAATAACTGCATAATATGGGTAATAATGCATGTTATATTGAGAATAATATAAGTAATAAGTATAATTATTACAGTTCTAGCGATAATAACTGCATAATATGGGTAAAAATGCATGTTATATTGATAATATCGGGAGTAATAAGTATAATTATTATAGTTCTAGCGATAATAATAGTACAATATGGCTAATAGTGCATGTTATATTGATAATAATAAAAGTAATAAGTATATTTATTACAGTTCTGGCGATAATAACTGCATTATACGGGTAATAATGCACGTTATATTGCTAATAATATGAGTAATAAGTATATTTATTATAGTTCTAGCGATAATAACTGTATTATATGGGTAATAATGCACGTTATATTGCTAATAATATAAGTAATAAGTATAATTATTACAGTTCTAGCGATAATAACTGCATTATATGGGTAAGAATGCACGTTATATTGCTAATAATATAAGTAATAAGTATAATTATTACAGTTCCAGCGATAATAACTGCATTATATGGCTAATAATGCATGTTATATTGATAATATCGGGTGTAATAAGTATAATTATTACAGTTCTAGCGATAATACTAGTAAAATATGGCTAAGAGTGCCTGTTATATTGATAATAATAAAAGTAATAAGTATAATTATTATAGTTCTAGCGATAATAATAGTACAATATGGCTAATAGTGCATGTTATATTGATAATAATAAAAGTAATAAGTATATTTATTACAGTTCTGGCGATAATAACTGCATTATATGGGTAATAATGCACGTTATATTGCTAACAATATAAGTAATAAGTATATTTATTATAGTTCTAGCGATAATAACTGCATTATATGGGTAATAATGCATGTTATATTGATAATAATATAAGTAATAAGTATAATTATTACAGTTCTAGCGATAATAACTGCATAATATGGGTAATGATGTACGTTATATTGCTAATAATATATATAATAAGTATAATTGTTACAGTTCTAGCGATAATAACTGCATTATATGGGTAATAATGCATGTTATAATGATAATATCGGGAGTAATAAGTATAATTACTATATTTCTAGCGATAATAATAGTACAATATGGCTAATAGTGCATGTTATATTGATAATAATAAAAGTAATAAGTATATTTATTACAGTTCTATCGATAGAAACTGCATAATATGGGTAATAATGCATGTTATATTGATGATAATAAAAGTAATACGTATATTTATTATAGTTCTAGCGATAATAACTGCATAATATGGGTAATAATGCATGTTATATTGATAATAATAAAAGTAATAAGTATATTTATTATAGTTCTATCGATAATAACTGCATAGTATGGGTAATAATGCACGTTATATTGATGATAATAAAAGTAGTAAGTATATTTATTATAGTTCTACCGATTATAACCGCATAATATGGGTAATAATGCATGTTATATTGAGAATAATATAAGTAATAAGTATAATTATTACAGTTCTAGCGATAATACTAGTAAAATATGGCTAAGAGTGCCTGTTATATTGATAATAATAAAAGTAATAAGTATATTTATTATACTTCTGTGGATAGTAACCGCATAATATGGGTAACAATGCATGTTATATTGAGAATAATATAAGTAATAAGCATAATTATTACAGTTCTAGCGATAATAACTGCATTATATGCGTAATAATGCATGTTGTATTGATAATATCGGGAGTAATAAGTATAATTATTATAGTTCTAGCGATAATAATAGTAAAATATGGCTAATAGTGCATGTTATATTGATAATAATAAAAGTAATCAGTATATTTATTATACTTCTGTCGATAATAACTGCATTATATGGGTAATAATGCATGTTATATTGATAATAATATAAGTAATAAGTATAATTATTACAGTTCTATCGATAATAACTGCATTATATGCGTAATAATGTACGTTATTTTGCTAATAATATAAATAATAAGTATAATTATTACAGTTCTAGCGATAATAACTGCATTATATGGGTAATAATGCATGTTATATTGATAATATTGGGAGTAATAAGTATAATTACTATATTTCTAGCGATAATAGTAGCACAATATGGCTAATAGTGCATGTTATATTGATAATAATAAAAGTAATAAGTATATTTATTACAGTTCTATCGTTAATAACTGCATAATATGGGTAATAATGCATGTTATATTGATGATAATAAAAGTAATACGTATATTTATTATAGTTATAGCGATAATAACTGCATAATATGGGTAATAATGCATGTTATATTGATAATAATAAAAGTAATAAGTATATTTATTATAGTTCTATCGATAATAACTGCATAGTATGGGTAATAATGCACGATATATTGATGATAATAAAAGTAGTAAGTATATTTATTATAGTTCTACCGATTATAACCGCATAATATGGGTAATAATGCATGTTATATTGAGAATAATATAAGTAATAAGTATAATTGTTACAGTTCTAGCGATAATAACTGCATTATTTGGGTAATAATGGACGTTATATTGATAATATCGGGAGTAATAAGTATAATTATTACCGTTCTATCGATAATACTAGTAAAATATGGCTAAGAGTGCCTGTTATATTGATAATAATAAAAGTAATATGTATATTTATTATACTTCTGTCGATAATAACTGCATTATATGGGTAATAATGCATGTTATATTGATAATAATATAAGTAATAAGTATAATTATTACAGTTCTAGCGATAATAACTGCATTATATGCGTAATAATGCACGTTATATTGATAATATCGGGAGTAATAAGTATAATTATTATAGTTCTAGCGATAATAATAGTAAAATATGGCTAATAGTGCATGTTATATTGATAATAATAAAAGTAATCAGTATATTTATTATACTTCTGTCGATAATAACTGCATTATATGGGTAATAATGCATGTTATATTGATAATAATATAAGTAATAAGTATAATTATTACAGTTCTAGCGATAATAACTGCATTATATGCGTAATAATGTACGTTATTTTGCTAATAATATAAATAATAAGTATAATTATTACAGTTCTAGCGATAATAACTGCATTATATGGGTAATAATGCATGTTATATTGATAATATTGGGAGTGATAAGTATAATTACTATATTTCTAGCGATAATAGTAGCACAATATGGCTAATAGTGCATGTTATATTGATAATAATAAAAGTAATAAGTATATTTATTACAGTTCTATCGATAATAACTGCATAATATGGGTAATAATGCATGTTATATTGATGATAATAAAAGTAATACGTATATTTATTATAGTTATAGCGATAATAACTGCATAATATGTGTAATAATGCATGTTATATTGATAATAATATAAGTAATAAGAATAATTATTACAGTTCTAGCGATAATAACTGCATTGTATGGGTAATAATGCTCGTTATATTGCTAATAATATAAGTAATAAGTATAATTATTACAGTTCTAGCGATAATAACTGCATTATATGGGTAATAATGCATGTTATATTGATAATATCGGGAGTAATAAGTATAATTATTATAGTTCTAGCGATAATAATAGTAAAATATGGCTAATAGTGCATGTTATATTGATAATAATAAAAGTAATAAGTATAATTATTACAGTTCTAGCGATAATAACTGCATAATATGGGTAACAATGCATGTTATATTGAGAATAATATAAGTAATAAGTATAATTATTACAGTTCTAGCGATAATAACTGCAAATATGGGTAATAATGCACGTTACATTGCTAATAATATAAGTAATAAGTATAATTATTACAGTTCTAGCGATAATAACTGCATTATATGGCTAATAGTGCATGTTCTATTGATAATAATAAAAGTAATAAGTATATTTATTACAGTTCTATCGATAATAACTGCATAATATGGGTAACAATGCATGTTATATTGAGAATAGTATAAGTAATAAGTATAATTATTACAGTTCTACCGATTATAACTGCATAATATGGGTAATAATTCATGTTATATTGAGAATAATATAAGTAATAAGTATAATTATTACAGTTCTAGCGACAATAACTGCATTATTTGGGTAATAATGGATGTTATATTGATAATATCGGGAGTAATAAGTATAATTATTACAGTTCTAGCGATAATACTAGTAAAATATGGCTAAGAGTGCCTGTGATATTGATAATAATAAAAGTAATAAGTATATTTATTATACTTCTGTCGATAATAACTGCATAATATGGGTAACAATGCATGTTATATTGAGACTAATGTAAGTAATAAGCATAATTATTACAGTTCTAGCGATAATAACTGCATTATATGCGTGTTAATGCATGTTATATTGATAATATCGGGAGTAATAAGTATAATTATTATAGTTCTAGCGATAATAATAGTAAAATATGGCTAATAGTGCATGTTATATTGATAATAATAAAAGTAATAAGTATATTTATTACAGTTCTATCGATAGAAACTGCATAATATGGGTAATAATGCATGTTATATTGATAATAATAAAAGTAATAAGTATATTTATTACAGTTCTGGCGATAATAACTGCATTATATGGGTAATAATGCACGTTATATTGCTAATAATATAAGTAATAAGTATATTTATTATAGTTCTAGCGATAATAACTGCATTATATGGGTAATAACGCACGTTACATTGCTAATAATATAAGTAATTAGTATAATTATTACGGTTCTAGCGATAATAACTGCATTATATGGGTAATAATGCATGTTATATTGATAATATCCTGAGTAATAAATATAATTATTATAGTTCTTGCGATAATAATAGTAAAATATGGCTAATAGTGAATGCTCTATTGATAATAATAAAAGTAATAAGTATATTTATTATAGTTCTGTCGATAATAACTGCATAATATGGGTAACAATGCATGTTCTATTGAGAATAATATAAGTAATAAGTATAATTATTACAGTTCTAGCGATAATAACTGCATTATATGCGTAATAATGCATGTTATATTGATAATATCGGGAGTAATAGGTATAATTATTATAGTTCTAGCGATAATAATAGTAAAATATGGCTAATAGTGCATGTTATATTGATAATAATAAAAGTAATAAGTATATTTATTACAGTTCTATCGATAATAACTGCATAATGTGGGTAATAATGCATGTTATATTGAGAATAATATAAGTAATAAGTATAATTATTACAGTTCTAGCGATAATAACTGCATAATATGGGTAAAAATGCATGTTATATTGATAATATCGGGAGTAATAAGTATAATTATTATAGTTCTAGCGATAATAATAGTACAATATGGCTAATAGTGCATGTTATATTGATAATAATAAAAGTAATAAGTATATTTATTACAGTTCTGGCGATAATAACTGCATTATACGGGTAATAATGCACGTTATATTGCTAATAATATGAGTAATAAGTATATTTATTATAGTTCTAGCGATAATAACTGCATAATATGGGTAATAATGCATGTTATATTGATAATAATATAAGTAATAAGTATAATTATTACAGTTCTATCGATAATAACTGCATAATGTGGGTAATAATGCATGTTATATTGAGAATAATATAAGTAATAAGTATAATTATTACAGTTCTAGCGATAATAACTGCATAATATGGGTAAAAATGCATGTTATATTGATAATATCGGGAGTAATAAGTATAATTATTATAGTTCTAGCGATAATAATAGTACAATATGGCTAATAGTGCATGTTATATTGATAATAATAAAAGTAATAAGTATATTTATTACAGTTCTGGCGATAATAACTGCATTATACGGGTAATAATGCACGTTATATTGCTAATAATATGAGTAATAAGTATATTTATTATAGTTCTAGCGATAATAACTGTATTATATGGGTAATAATGCACGTTATATTGCTAATAATATAAGTAATAAGTATAATTATTACAGTTCTAGCGATAATAACTGCATTATATGGGTAAGAATGCACGTTATATTGCTAATAATATAAGTAATAAGTATAATTATTACAGTTCCAGCGATAATAACTGCATTATATGGCTGATAATGCATGTTATATTGATAATATCGGGTGTAATAAGTATAATTATTACAGTTCTAGCGATAATACTAGTAAAATATGGCTAAGAGTGCTTGTTATATTGATAATAATAAAAGTAATAAGTATAATTATTATAGTTCTAGCGATAATAATAGTACAATATGGCTAATAGTGCATGTTATATTGATAATAATAAAAGTAATAAGTATATTTATTACAGTTCTGGCGATAATAACTGCATTATATGGGTAATAATGCACGTTATATTGCTAACAATATAAGTAATAAGTATATTTATTATAGTTCTAGCGATAATAACTGCATTATATGGGTAATAACGCACGTTACATTGCTAATAATATAAGTAATTAGTATAATTATTACGGTTCTAGCGATAATAACTGCATTATATGGGTAATAATGCATGTTATATTGATAATAATATAAGTAATAAGTATAATTATTACAGTTCTAGCGATAATAACTGCATAATATGGGTAATGATGTACGTTATATTGCTAATAATATATATAATAAGTATAATTATTACAGTTCTAGCGATAATAACTGCATTATATGGGTAATAATGCATGTTATATTGATAATATCGGGAGTAATAAGTATAATTACTATATTTCTAGCGATAATAATAGTACAATATGGCTAATAGTGCATGTTATATTGATAATAATAAAAGTAATAAGTATATTTATTACAGTTCTATCGATAATAACTGCATAATATGGGTAATAATGCATGTTATATTGATGATAATAAAAGTAATACGTATATTTATTATAGTTATAGCGATAATAACTGCATAATATGTGTAATAATGCATGTTATATTGATAATAATATAAGTAATAAGAATAATTATTACAGTTCTAGCGATAATAACTGCATTGTACGGGTAATAATGCACGTTATATTGCTAATAATATAAGTAATAAGTATAATTATTACGGTTCTAGCGATAATAACTGTATTATATGGGTAATAATGCATGTTATATTGATAATATCGGGAGTAATAAATATAATATTTATAGTTCTTGCGATAATAATAGTAAAATATGGCTAATAGTGCATGTTCTATTGATAATAATAAAAGTAATAAGTATATTTATTACAGTTCTATCGATAATAACTGCATAATATGGGTAACAATGCATGTTATATTGAGAATAATATAAGTAATAAGTATAATTATTACAGTTCTAGCGATAATAACTGCATTGTATGGGTAATAATGCACGTTATATTGCTAGTAATATAAGTAATATGTATAATTATTACGGTTCTAGCGATAATAACTGTATTATGTGGGTAATAATGCATGTTATATTGATAATATCGGGAGTAACGAATATAATAATTATAGTTCTTGCGATAATAATAGTAAAATATGGCTAATAGTGCATGTTCTATTGATAATAATAAAAGTAATAAGTATATTTATTACAGTTCTATCGATAATAACTGCATAATATGGGTAACAATGCATGTTATATTGAGAATAATATAAGTAATAAGTACAATTATTACAGTTCTAGCGATAATAACTGCATAATATGGGTAATAATGCACGTTACATTGCTAATAATATAAGTAATATGTATAATTATTACAGTTCTAGCGATAATAACTGCATTATATGGGTAATAATGCATGTTATATTGATAACATCGGGAGTAATCAGTATAATTATTACAGTTCTAGCGATAATACTAGTAAAATATGGCTAAGAGTGCCTGTTATATTGATAATAATAAAAGTAATATGTATATTTATTATAGTTCTATCGATAATAACTGCATTATATGGGTAATAATGCATGTTATATTGATAATAACATAAGTAATAAGTATAATTATTACAGTTCTAGCGATAATAACTGCATAATATGGGTAATGATGTACGTTATATTGCTAATAATATATATAATAAGTATAATTATTACAGTTCTAGCGATAATAACTGCATTATATGGGTAATAATGCATGTTATATTGATAATATCGGGAGTAATAAGTATAATTACTATATTTCTAGCGATAATAATAGTACAATATGGCTAATAGTGCATGTTATATTGATAATAATAAAAGTAATAAGTATATTTATTACAGTTCTATCGATAATAACTGCATAATATGGGTAATAATGCATGTTATATTGATGATAATAAAAGTAATACGTATATTTATTATAGTTATAGCGATAATAACTGCATAATATGTGTAATAATGCATGTTATGTTGATAATAATATAAGTAATAAGAATAATTATTACAGTTCTAGCGATAATAACTGCATTGTATGGGTAATAATGCACGTTATATTGCTAATAATATAAGTAATAAGTATAATTATTACGGTTCTAGCGATAATAACTGTATTATATGGGTACTAATGCATGTTATATTGATAATATCGGGAGTAATAAATATAATATTTATAGTTCTTGCGATAATAATAGTAAAATATGGCTAATAGTGTATGTTCTATTGATAATAATAAAAGTAATAAGTATATTTATTACAGTTCTATCGATAATAACTGCATAATATGGGTAACAATGCATGTTATATTGAGAATAATATAAGTAATAAGTACAATTATTACAGTTCTAGCGATAATAACTGCATAATATGGGTAATAATGCACGTTACATTGCTAATAATATAAGTAATAAGTATAATTATTACAGTTCTAGCGATAATAACTGCATTATATGGGTAATAATGCATGTTATATTGATAATATCGGGAGTAATAAGTATAATTACTATATTTCTAGCGATAATACTAGTAAAATATGGCTAAGAGTGCCTGTTATATTGATAATAATAAAAGTAATAAGTATAATTATTATAGTTCTAGCGATAATAACTGCATAATATGGGTAATAATGCATGTTATATTGATAATAATATAAGTAATAAGTATAATTATTACAGTTCTATCGATAATAACTGCATAATGTGGGTAATAATGCATGTTATATTGAGAATAATATAAGTAATAAGTATAATTATTACAGTTCTAGCGATAATAACTGCATAATATGGGTAAAAATGCATGTTATATTGATAATATCGGGAGTAATAAGTATAATTATTATAGTTCTAGCGATAATAATAGTACAATATGGCTAATAGTGCATGTTATATTGATAATAATAAAAGTAATAAGTATATTTATTACAGTTCTGGCGATAATAACTGCATTATACGGGTAATAATGCACGTTATATTGCTAATAATATGAGTAATAAGTATATTTATTATAGTTCTAGCGATAATAACTGTATTATATGGGTAATAATGCACGTTATATTGCTAATAATATAAGTAATAAGTATAATTATTACAGTTCTAGCGATAATAACTGCATTATATGGGTAAGAATGCACGTTATATTGCTAATAATATAAGTAATAAGTATAATTATTACAGTTCCAGCGATAATAACTGCATTATATGGCTGATAATGCATGTTATATTGATAATATCGGGTGTAATAAGTATAATTATTACAGTTCTAGCGATAATACTAGTAAAATATGGCTAAGAGTGCTTGTTATATTGATAATAATAAAAGTAATAAGTATAATTATTATAGTTCTAGCGATAATAATAGTACAATATGGCTAATAGTGCATGTTATATTGATAATAATAAAAGTAATAAGTATATTTATTACAGTTCTGGCGATAATAACTGCATTATATGGGTAATAATGCACGTTATATTGCTAACAATATAAGTAATAAGTATATTTATTATAGTTCTAGCGATAATAACTGCATTATATGGGTAATAACGCACGTTACATTGCTAATAATATAAGTAATTAGTATAATTATTACGGTTCTAGCGATAATAACTGCATTATATGGGTAATAATGCATGTTATATTGATAATAATATAAGTAATAAGTATAATTATTACAGTTCTAGCGATAATAACTGCATAATATGGGTAATGATGTACGTTATATTGCTAATAATATATATAATAAGTATAATTATTACAGTTCTAGCGATAATAACTGCATTATATGGGTAATAATGCATGTTATATTGATAATATCGGGAGTAATAAGTATAATTACTATATTTCTAGCGATAATAATAGTACAATATGGCTAATAGTGCATGTTATATTGATAATAATAAAAGTAATAAGTATATTTATTACAGTTCTATCGATAATAACTGCATAATATGGGTAATAATGCATGTTATATTGATGATAATAAAAGTAATACGTATATTTATTATAGTTATAGCGATAATAACTGCATAATATGTGTAATAATGCATGTTATATTGATAATAATATAAGTAATAAGAATAATTATTACAGTTCTAGCGATAATAACTGCATTGTACGGGTAATAATGCACGTTATATTGCTAATAATATAAGTAATAAGTATAATTATTACGGTTCTAGCGATAATAACTGTATTATATGGGTAATAATGCATGTTATATTGATAATATCGGGAGTAATAAATATAATATTTATAGTTCTTGCGATAATAATAGTAAAATATGGCTAATAGTGCATGTTCTATTGATAATAATAAAAGTAATAAGTATATTTATTACAGTTCTATCGATAATAACTGCATAATATGGGTAACAATGCATGTTATATTGAGAATAATATAAGTAATAAGTATAATTATTACAGTTCTAGCGATAATAACTGCATTGTATGGGTAATAATGCACGTTATATTGCTAGTAATATAAGTAATATGTATAATTATTACGGTTCTAGCGATAATAACTGTATTATGTGGGTAATAATGCATGTTATATTGATAATATCGGGAGTAACGAATATAATAATTATAGTTCTTGCGATAATAATAGTAAAATATGGCTAATAGTGCATGTTCTATTGATAATAATAAAAGTAATAAGTATATTTATTACAGTTCTATCGATAATAACTGCATAATATGGGTAACAATGCATGTTATATTGAGAATAATATAAGTAATAAGTACAATTATTACAGTTCTAGCGATAATAACTGCATAATATGGGTAATAATGCACGTTACATTGCTAATAATATAAGTAATATGTATAATTATTACAGTTCTAGCGATAATAACTGCATTATATGGGTAATAATGCATGTTATATTGATAACATCGGGAGTAATCAGTATAATTATTACAGTTCTAGCGATAATACTAGTAAAATATGGCTAAGAGTGCCTGTTATATTGATAATAATAAAAGTAATATGTATATTTATTATAGTTCTATCGATAATAACTGCATTATATGGGTAATAATGCATGTTATATTGATAATAACATAAGTAATAAGTATAATTATTACAGTTCTAGCGATAATAACTGCATAATATGGGTAATGATGTACGTTATATTGCTAATAATATATATAATAAGTATAATTATTACAGTTCTAGCGATAATAACTGCATTATATGGGTAATAATGCATGTTATATTGATAATATCGGGAGTAATAAGTATAATTACTATATTTCTAGCGATAATAATAGTACAATATGGCTAATAGTGCATGTTATATTGATAATAATAAAAGTAATAAGTATATTTATTACAGTTCTATCGATAATAACTGCATAATATGGGTAATAATGCATGTTATATTGATGATAATAAAAGTAATACGTATATTTATTATAGTTATAGCGATAATAACTGCATAATATGTGTAATAATGCATGTTATGTTGATAATAATATAAGTAATAAGAATAATTATTACAGTTCTAGCGATAATAACTGCATTGTATGGGTAATAATGCACGTTATATTGCTAATAATATAAGTAATAAGTATAATTATTACGGTTCTAGCGATAATAACTGTATTATATGGGTACTAATGCATGTTATATTGATAATATCGGGAGTAATAAATATAATATTTATAGTTCTTGCGATAATAATAGTAAAATATGGCTAATAGTGTATGTTCTATTGATAATAATAAAAGTAATAAGTATATTTATTACAGTTCTATCGATAATAACTGCATAATATGGGTAACAATGCATGTTATATTGAGAATAATATAAGTAATAAGTACAATTATTACAGTTCTAGCGATAATAACTGCATAATATGGGTAATAATGCACGTTACATTGCTAATAATATAAGTAATAAGTATAATTATTACAGTTCTAGCGATAATAACTGCATTATATGGGTAATAATGCATGTTATATTGATAATATCGGGAGTAATAAGTATAATTACTATATTTCTAGCGATAATACTAGTAAAATATGGCTAAGAGTGCCTGTTATATTGATAATAATAAAAGTAATAAGTATAATTATTATAGTTCTAGCGATAATAATAGTACAATATGGCTAATAGTGCATGTTATATTGATAATAATAAAAGTAATAAGTATATTTATTACAGTTCTGGCGATAATAACTGCATAGTATGGGTAATAATGCACGTTATATTGATGATAATAAAAGTAGTAAGTATATTTATTATAGTTCTACCGATTATAACCGCATAATATGGGTAATAATGCATGTTATATTGAGAATAATATAAGTAATAAGTATAATTATTACAGTTCTAGCGATAATAACTGCATTATTTGGGTAATAATGGATGTTATATTGATAATATCGGGAGTAATAAGTATAATTATTACCGTTCTATCGATAATACTAGTAAAATATGGCTAAGAGTGCCTGTTATATTGATAATAATAAAAGTAATATGTATATTTATTATACTTCTGTCGATAATAACTGCATTATATGGGTAATAATGCATGTTATATTGATAATAATATAAGTAATAAGTATAATTATTACAGTTCTAGCGATAATAACTGCATTATATGCGTAATAATGCATGTTATATTGATAATATCGGGAGTAATAAGTATAATTATTATAGTTCTAGCGATAATAATAGTAAAATATGGCTAATAGTGCATGTTATATTGATAATAATAAAAGTAATCAGTATATTTATTATACTTCTGTCGATAATAACTGCATTATATGGGTAATAATGCATGTTATATTGATAATAATATAAGTAATAAGTATAATTATTACAGTTCTAGCGATAATAACTGCATTATATGCGTAATAATGTACGTTATTTTGCTAATAATATAAATAATAAGTATAATTATTACAGTTCTAGCGATAATAACTGCATTATATGGGTAATAATGCATGTTATATTGATAATATTGGGAGTAATAAGTATAATTACTATATTTCTAGCGATAATAGTAGCACAATATGGCTAATAGTGCATGTTATATTGATAATAATAAAAGTAATAAGTATATTTATTACAGTTCTATCGATAATAACTGCATAATATCGGTAATAATGCATGTTATATTGATGATAATAAAAGTAATACGTATATTTATTATAGTTATAGCGATAATAACTGCATAATATGTGTAATAATGCATGTTATATTGATAATAATATAAGTAATATGAATAATTATTACAGTTCTAGCGATAATAACTGCATTGTATGGGTAATAATGCTCGTTATATTGCTAATAATATAAGTAATAAGTATAATTATTACAGTTCTAGCGATAATAACTGCATTATATGGGTAATAATGCATGTTATATTGATAATATCGGGAGTAATAAGTATAATTATTATAGTTCTAGCGATAATAATAGTAAAATATGGCTAATAGTGCATGTTATATTGATAATAATAAAAGTAATAAGTATAATTATTACAGTTCTAGCGATAATAACTGCATAATATGGGTAACAATGCATGTTATATTGAGAATAATATAAGTAATAAGTATAATTATTACAGTTCTAGCGATAATAACTGCAAATATGGGTAATAATGCACGTTACATTGCTAATAATATAAGTAATAAGTATAATTATTACAGTTCTAGCGATAATAACTGCATTATATGGCTAATAGTGCATGTTCTATTGATAATAATAAAAGTAATAAGTATATTTATTACAGTTCTATCGATAATAACTGCATAATATGGGTAACAATGCATGTTATATTGAGAATAGTATAAGTAATAAGTATAATTATTACAGTTCTACCGATTATAACTGCATAATATGGGTAATAATTCATGTTATATTGAGAATAATATAAGTAATAAGTATAATTATTACAGTTCTAGCGACAATAACTGCATTATTTGGGTAATAATGGATGTTATATTGATAATATCGGGAGTAATAAGTATAATTATTACAGTTCTAGCGATAATACTAGTAAAATATGGCTAAGAGTGCCTGTTATATTGATAATAATAAAAGTAATAAGTATATTTATTATACTTCTGTCGATAATAACTGCATAATATGGGTAACAATGCATGTTATATTGAGAATAATGTAAGTAATAAGCATAATTATTACAGTTCTAGCGATAATAACTGCATTATATGCGTGTTAATGCATGTTATATTGATAATATCGGGAGTAATAAGTATAATTATTATAGTTCTAGCGATAATAATAGTAAAATATGGCTAATAGTGCATGTTATATTGATAATAATAAAAGTAATAAGTATATTTATTACAGTTCTATCGATAGAAACTGCATAATATGGGTAATAATGCATGTTATATTGATAATAATAAAAGTAATAAGTATATTTATTACAGTTCTGGCGATAATAACTGCATTATATGGGTAATAATGCACGTTATATTGCTAATAATATAAGTAATAAGTATATTTATTATAGTTCTAGCGATAATAACTGCATTATATGGGTAATAACGCACGTTACATTGCTAATAATATAAGTAATTAGTATAGTTATTACGGTTCTAGCGATAATAACTGCATTATATGGGTAATAATGCATGTTATATTGATAATATCCTGAGTAATAAATATAATTATTATAGTTCTTGCGATAATAATAGTAAAATATGGCTAATAGTGAATGCTCTATTGATAATAATAAAAGTAATAAGTATATTTATTATAGTTCTGTCGATAATAACTGCATAATATGGGTAGCAATGCATGTTCTATTGAGAATAATATAAGTAATAAGTATAATTATTACAGTTCTAGCGATAATAACTGCATTATATGCGTAATAATGCATGTTATATTGATAATATCGGGAGTAATAGGTATAATTATTATAGTTCTAGCGATAATAATAGTAAAATATGGCTAATAGTGCATGTTATATTGATAATAATAAAAGTAATAAGTATATTTATTACAGTTCTATCGATAGAAACTGCATAATATGGGTAATAATGCATGTTATATTGATGATAATAAAAGTAATACGTATATTTATTATAGTTCTAGCGATAATAACTGCATAATATGGGTAATAATGCATGTTATATTGATAATAATATAAGTAATAAGTATAATTATTACAGTTCTATCGATAATAACTGCATAATATGGGTAATAGTGCATGTTATATTGAGAATAATATAAGTAATAAGTATAATTATTACAGTTCTAGCGATAGTAACTGCATTATATGCGTAATAATGCATGTTATATTGATAATATCGGGAGTAATAGGTATAATTATTATAGTTCTAGCGATAATAATAGTAAAATATGGCTAATAGTGCATGTTATATTGATAATAATAAAAGTAATAAGTATATTTATTACAGTTCTATCGATAGAAACTGCATAATATGGGTAATAATGCATGTTATATTGATGATAATAAAAGTAATACGTATATTTATTATAGTTCTAGCGATAATAACTGCATAATATGGGTAATAATGCATGTTATATTGATAATAATATAAGTAATAAGTATAATTATTACAGTTCTATCGATAATAACTGCATAATATGGGTAATAATGCATGTTATATTGAGAATAATATAAGTAATAAGTATAATTATTACAGTTCTAGCGATAATAACTGCATAATATGGGTAAAAATGCATGTTATATTGATAATATCGGGAGTAATAAGTATAATTATTATAGTTCTAGCGATAATAATAGTACAATATGGCTAATAGTGCATGTTATATTGATAATAATAAAAGTAATAAGTATATTTATTATAGTTCTAGCGATAATAACTGTATTATATGGGTAATAATGCACGTTATATTGCTAATAATATAAGTAATAAGTATAATTATTACAGTTCTAGCGATAATAACTGCATTATATGGGTAAGAATGCACGTTATATTGCTAATAATATAAGTAATAAGTATAATTATTACAGTTCCAGCGATAATAACTGCATTATATGGCTAATAATGCATGTTATATTGATAATATCGGGTGTAATAAGTATAATTATTACAGTTCAAGCGATAATACTAGTAAAATATGGCTAAGAGTGCCTGTTATATTGATAATAATAAAAGTAATAAGTATAATTATTATAGTTCTAGCGATAATAATAGTACAATATGGCTAATAGTGCATGTTATATTGATAATAATAAAAGTAATAAGTATATTTATTACAGTTCTGGCGATAATAACTGCATTATATGGGTAATAATGCACGTTATATTGCTAACAATATAAGTAATAAGTATATTTATTATAGTTCTAGCGATAATAACTGCATTATATGGGTAATAACGCACGTTACATTGCTAATAATATAAGTAATTAGTATAATTATTACGGTTCTAGCGATAATAACTGCATTATATGGGTAATAATGCATGTTATATTGATAATAATATAAGTAATAAGTATAATTATTACAGTTCTAGCGATAATAACTGCATAATATGGGTAATGATGTACGTTATATTGATAATAATAAAAGTAATAAGTATATTTATTACAGTTCTATCGATAATAACTGCATAATATGGGTAATAATGCATGTTATATTGATGATAATAAAAGTAATACGTATATTTATTATAGTTATAGCGATAATAACTGCATAATATGTGTAATAATGCATGTTATATTGATAATAATATAAGTAATAAGAATAATTATTACAGTTCTAGCGATAATAACTGCATTGTATGGGTAATAATGCACGTTATATTGCTAATAATATAAGTAATAAGTATAATTATTACGGTTCTAGCGATAATAACTGTATTATATGGGTAATAATGCATGTTATATTGATAATATCGGGAGTAATAAATATAATATTTATAGTTCTTGCGATAATAATAGTAAAATATGGCTAATAGTGCATGTTCTATTGATAATAATAAAAGTAATAAGTATATTTATTACAGTTCTATCGATAATAACTGCATAATATGGGTAACAATGCATGTTATATTGAGAATAATATAAGTAATAAGTATAATTATTACAGTTCTAGCGATAATAACTGCATTATTTGGGTAATAATGGATGTTATATTGATAATATCGGGAGTAATAAGTATAATTATTACAGTTCTAGCGATAATACTAGTAAAATATGGCTAAGAGTGCCTGTTATATTGATAATAATAAAAGTAATAAGTATATTTATTATACTTCTGTCGATAATAACTGCATAATATGGGTAACAATGCATGTTATATTGAGAATTATATAAGTAATGAGCATAATTATTACAGTTCTAGCGATAATAACTGCATTATATGCGTGTTAATGCATGTTATATTGATAATATCGGGAGTAATAAGTATAATTATTATAGTTCTAGCGATAATAATAGTAAAATATGGCTAATAGTGCATGTTATATTGATAATAATAAAAGTAATAAGTATATTTATTACAGTTCTATCGATAGAAACTGCATAATATGGGTAATAATGCATGTTATATTGATGATAATAAAAGTAATACGTATATTTATTATAGTTCTAGCGATAATAACTGCATAATATGGCTAATAATGCATGTTATATTGATAATAATAAAAGTAATAAGTATATTTATTATAGTTCTATCGATAATAACTGCATAATATGGGTAATAATGCACGTTATATTGATGATAATAAAAGTAGTAAGTATATTTATTATAGTTCTACCGATTATAACTGCATAATATGGGTAATAATTCATGTTATATTGAGAATAATATAAGTAATAAGTATAACTATTACAGTTCTAGCGATAATAACTGCATTATTTGGGTAATAATGGATGTTATATTGATAACATCGGGAGTAATCAGTATAATTATTACAGTTCTAGCGATAATACTAGTAAAATATGGCTAAGAGTGCCTGTTATATTGATAATAATAAAAGTAATAAGTATATTTATTATAGTTATAGCGATAATAACTGCATAATATGTGTAATAATGCATGTTATATTGATAATAATATAAGTAATAAGAATAATTATTACAGTTCTAGCGATAATAACTGCATTGTATGGGTAATAATGCACGTTATATTGCTAGTAATATAAGTAATATGTATAATTATTACGGTTCTAGCGATAATAACTGTATTATGTGGGTAATAATGCATGTTATATTGATAATATCGGGAGTAACGAATATAATAATTATAGTTCTTGCGATAATAATAGTAAAATATGGCTAATAGTGCATGTTCTATTGATAATAATAAAAGTAATAAGTATATTTATTACAGTTCTATCGATAATAACTGCATAATATGGGTAACAATGCATGTTATATTGAGAATAATATAAGTAATAAGTACAATTATTACAGTTCTAGCGATAATAACTGCATAATATGGGTAATAATGCACGTTACATTGCTAATAATATAAGTAATATGTATAATTATTACAGTTCTAGCGATAATAACTGCATTATATGGGTAATAATGCATGTTATATTGATAACATCGGGAGTAATCAGTATAATTATTACAGTTCTAGCGATAATACTAGTAAAATATGGCTAAGAGTGCCTGTTATATTGATAATAATAAAAGTAATATGTATATTTATTATAGTTCTATCGATAATAACTGCATTATATGGGTAATAATGCATGTTATATTGATAATAATATAAGTAATAAGTATAATTATTACAGTTCTAGCGATAATAACTGCATAATATGGGTAATGATGTACGTTATATTGCTAATAATATATATAATAAGTATAATTATTACAGTTCTAGCGATAATAACTGCATTATATGGGTAATAATGCATGTTATATTGATAATATCGGGAGTAATAAGTATAATTACTATATTTCTAGCGATAATAATAGTACAATATGGCTAATAGTGCATGTTATATTGATAATAATAAAAGTAATAAGTATATTTATTACAGTTCTATCGATAATAACTGCATAATATGGGTAATAATGCATGTTATATTGATGATAATAAAAGTAATACGTATATTTATTATAGTTATAGCGATAATAACTGCATAATATGTGTAATAATGCATGTTATATTGATAATAATATAAGTAATAAGAATAATTATTACAGTTCTAGCGATAATAACTGCATTGTATGGGTAATAATGCACGTTATATTGCTAATAATATAAGTAATAAGTATAATTATTACGGTTCTAGCGATAATAACTGTATTATATGGGTACTAATGCATGTTATATTGATAATATCGGGAGTAATAAATATAATATTTATAGTTCTTGCGATAATAATAGTAAAATATGGCTAATAGTGCATGTTCTATTGATAATAATAAAAGTAATAAGTATATTTATTACAGTTCTATCGATAATAACTGCATAATATGGGTAACAATGCATGTTATATTGAGAATAATATAAGTAATAAGTACAATTATTACAGTTCTAGCGATAATAACTGCATAATATGGGTAATAATGCACGTTACATTGCTAATAATATAAGTAATAAGTATAATTATTACAGTTCTAGCGATAATAACTGCATTATATGGCTAATAGTGCATGTTCTATTGATAATAATAAAAGTAATAAGTATATTTATTACAGTTCTATCGATAATAACTGCATAATATGGGTAACAATGCATGTTATATTGAGAATAGTATAAGTAATAAGTATAATTATTACAGTTCTACCGATTATAACTGCATAATATGGGTAATAATTCATGTTATATTGAGAATAGTATAAGTAATAAGTATAATTATTACAGTTCTAGCTATAATAACTGCATTATTTGGGTAATAATGGATGTTATATTGATAATATCGGGCGTAATAAGTATAATTATTACAGTTCTAGCGATAATACTAGTAAAATATGGCTAAGAGTGCCTGTTATATTGATAATAATAAAAGTAATAAGTATATTTATTATACTTCTGTCGATAATAACTGCATAATATGGGTAACAATGCATGTTATATTGAGAATAATATAAGTAATAAGCATAATTATTACAGTTCTAGCGATAATAACTGCATTATATGCGTGTTAATGCATGTTATATTGATAATATCGGGAGTAATAAGTATAATTATTATAGTTCTAGCGATAATAATAGTAAAATATGGCTAATAGTGCATGTTATATTGATAATAATAAAAGTAATAAGTATATTTATTACAGTTCTATCGATAGTAACTGCATAATATGGGTAATAATGCACGTTATATTGATGATAATAAAAGTAGTAAGTATATTTATTATAGTTCTACAGATTATAACTGCATAATATGGGTAATAATTCATGTTATATTGAGAATAATATAAGTAATAAGTATAACTATTACAGTTCTAGCGATAATAACTGCATTATTTGGGTAATAATGGATGTTATATTGATAACATCGGGAGTAATCAGTATAATTATTACAGTTCTAGCGATAATACTAGTAAAATATGGCTAAGAGTGCCTGTTATATTGATAATAATAAAAGTAATAAGTATATTTATTATAGTTATAGCGATAATAACTGCATAATATGTGTAATAATGCATGTTATATTGAGAATAATATAAGTAATAAGTATAATTATTACAGTTCTAGCGATAATAACTGCATTGTATGGGTAATAATGCACGTTATATTGCTAGTAATATAAGTAATATGTATAATTATTACGGTTCTAGCGATAATAACTGTATTATGTGGGTAATAATGCATGTTATATTGATAATATCGGGAGTAACGAATATAATAATTATAGTTCTTGCGATAATAATAGTAAAATATGGCTAATAGTGCATGTTCTATTGATAATAATAAAAGTAATAAGTATATTTATTACAGTTCTATCGATAATAACTGCATAATATGGGTAACAATGCATGTTATATTGAGAATAATATAAGTAATATGTATAATTATTACAGTTCTAGCGATAATAACTGCATTATATGGGTAATAATGCATGTTATATTGATAACATCGGGAGTAATCAGTATAATTATTACAGTTCTAGCGATAATACTAGTAAAATATGGCTAAGAGTGCCTGTTATATTGATAATAATAAAAGTAATATGTATATTTATTATAGTTCTATCGATAATAACTGCATTATATGGGTAATAATGCATGTTATATTGATAATAATATAAGTAATAAGTATAATTATTACAGTTCTAGCGATAATAACTGCATAATATGGGTAATGATGTACGTTATATTGCTAATAATATATATAATAAGTATAATTATTCACAGTTCTAGCGATAATAACTGCATTATATGGGTAATAATGCATGTTATATTGATAATATCGGGAGTAATAAGTATAATTACTATATTTCTAGCGATAATAATAGTACAATATGGCTAATAGTGCATGTTCTATTGATAATAATAAAAGTAATAAGTATATTTATTACAGTTCTATCGATAATAACTGCATAATATGGGTAACAATGCATGTTATATTGAGAATAATATCAGTAATAAGTATAATTATTACAGTTCTACCGATTATAACTGCATAATATGGGTAATAATTCATGTTATATTGAGAATAATATAAGTAATAAGTATAATTATTACAGTTCCAGCGATAATAACTGCATTATTTGGGTAATAATGGATGTTATATTGATAATATCGGGAGTAATAAGTATAATTATTACAGTTCTAGCGATAATACTAGTAAAATATGGCTAAGAGTGCCTGTTATATTGATAATAATAAAAGTAATAAGTATATTTATTATACTTCTGTGGATAATAACCGCATAATATGGGTAACAATGCATGTTATATTCAGAATAATATAAGTAATAAGCATAATTATTACAGTTCTAGCGATAATAACTGCATTATATGCGTAATAATGCATGTTATATTGATAATATCGGGAGTAATAAGTATAATTATTATAGTTCTAGCGATAATAATAGTAAAATATGGCTAATAGTGCATGTTATATTGATAATAATAAAAGTAATCAGTATATTTATTATACTTCTGTCGATAATAACTGCATTATATGGGTAATAATGCATGTTATATTGATAATAATATAAGTAATAAGTATAATTATTACAGTTCTAGCGATAATAACTGCATTATATGGGTAATAATGCATGTTATATTGATAATATTGGGAGTAATAAGTATAATTACTATATTTCTAGCGATAATAGTAGCACAATATGGCTAATAGTGCATGTTATATTGATAATAATAAAAGTAATAAGTATATTTATTACAGTTCTATCGATAATAACTGCATAATATGGGTAATAATGCATGTTATATTGATGATAATAAAAGTAATACGTATATTTATTATAGTTATAGCGATAATAACTGCATAATATGTGTAATAATGCATGTTATATTGATAATAATATAAGTAATAAGAATAATTATTACAGTTCTAGCGATAATAACTGCATAATATGGGTAACAATGCATGTTATATTGAGAATAATATAAGTAATAAGTATAATTATTACAGTTCTAGCGATAATAACTGCAAATATGGGTAATAATGCACGTTACATTGCTAATAATATAAGTAATAAGTATAATTATTACAGTTCTAGCGATAATAACTGCATTATATGGCTAATAGTGCATGTTCTATTGATAATAATAAAAGTAATAAGTATATTTATTACAGTTCTATCGATAATAACTGCATAATATGGGTAAGAATGCATGTTATATTGATGATAATAAAAGTAATACGTATATTTATTATAGTTATAGCGATAATAACTGCATAATATGTGTAATAATGCATGTTATATTGATAATAATATAAGTAATAAGAATAATTATTACAGTTCTAGCGATAATAACTGCATTGTATGGGTAATAATGCACGTTATATTGCTAATAATATAAGTAATAAGTATAATTATTACGGTTCTAGCGATAATAACTGTATTATATGGGTACTAATGCATGTTATATTGATAATATCGGGAGTAATAAATATAACATTTATAGTTCTTGCGATAATAATAGTAAAATATGGCTAATAGTGCACGTTCTATTGATAACAATAAAAGTAATAAGTATATTTATTACAGTTCTATCGATAATAACTGCATAATATGGGTAACAATGCATGTTATATTGAGAATAATATAAGTAATAAGTACAATTATTACAGTTCTAGCGATAATAACTGCATAATATGGGTAATAATGCACGTTACATTGCTAATAATATAAGTAATAAGTATAATTATTACAGTTCTAGCGATAATAACTGCATTATATGGCTAATAGTGCATGTTCTATTGATAATAATAAAAGTAATAAGTATATTTATTACAGTTCTATCGATAATAACTGCATAATATGGGTAACAACGCATGTTATATTGAGAATAGTATAAGTAATAAGTATAATTATTACAGTTCTACCGATTATAACTGCATAATATGGGTAATAATTCATGTTATATTGAGAATAGTATAAGTAATAAGTATAATTATTACAGTTCTAGCGATAATAACTGCATTATTTGGGTAATAATGGATGTTATATTGATAATATCGGGAGTAATAAGTATAATTATTACAGTTCTAGCGATAATACTAGTAAAATATGGCTAAGAGTGCCTGTTATATTGATAATAATAAAAGTAATAAGTATATTTATTATACTTCTGTCGATAATAACTGCATAATATGGGTAACAATGCATGTTATATTGAGAATAATATAAGTAATAAGCATAATTATTACAGTTCTAGCGATAATAACTGCATTATATGCGTGTTAATGCATGTTATATTGATAATATCGGGAGTAATAAGTATAATTATTATAGTTCTAGCGATAATAATAGTAAAATATGGCTAATAGTGCATGTTATATTGATAATAATAAAAGTAATAAGTATATTTATTACAGTTCTATCGATAGTAACTGCATAATATGGGTAATAATGCACGTTATATTGATGATAATAAAAGTAGTAAGTATATTTATTATAGTTCTACCGATTATAACTGCATAATATGGGTAATAATTCATGTTATATTGAGAATAATATAAGTAATAAGTATAACTATTACAGTTCTAGCGATAATAACTGCATTATTTGGGTAATAATGGATGTTATATTGATAACATCGGGAGTAATCAGTATAATTATTACAGTTCTAGCGATAATACTAGTAAAATATGGCTAAGAGTGCCTGTTATATTGATAATAATAAAAGTAATAAGTATATTTATTATAGTTATAGCGATAATAACTGCATAATATGTGTAATAATGCATGTTATATTGATAATAATATAAGTAATAAGAATAATTATTACAGTTCTAGCGATAATAACTGCATTGTATGGGTAATAATGCACGTTATATTGCTAATAATATAAGTAATATGTATAATTATTACGGTTCTAGCGATAATAACTGTATTATATGGGTAATAATGCATGTTATATTGATAATATCGGGAGTAATAAATATAATAATTATAGTTCTTGCGATAATAATAGTAAAATATGGCTAATAGTGCATGTTCTATTGATAATAATAAAAGTAATAAGTATATTTATTACAGTTCTATCGATAATAACTGCAAAATATGGGTAACAATGCATGTTATATTGAGAATAATATAAGTAATAAGTACAATTATTACAGTTCTAGCGATAATAACTGCATAATATGGGTAATAATGCACGTTACATTGCTAATAATATAAGTAATATGTATAATTATTACAGTTCTAGCGATAATAACTGCATTATATGGCTAATAGTGCATGTTCTATTGATAATACTAAAAGTAATAAGTATATTTATTACAGTTCTATCGATAATAACTGCATAATATGGGTAACAATGCATGTTATGATGAGAATAATATCAGTAATAAGTATAATTATTACAGTTCTACCGATTATAACTGCATAATATGGGTAATAATTCATGTTATATTGAGAATAATATAAGTAATAAGTATAATTATTACAGTTCTAGCGATAATAACTGCATTATTTGGGTAATAATGGATGTTATATTGATAATATCGGGAGTAATCAGTATAATTATTACAGTTCTAGCGATAATACTAGTAAAATATGGCTAAGAGTGCCTGTTATATTGATAATAATAAAAGTAATAAGTATATTTATTCTGGTTCTATCGATAATAACTGCATTATATGGGTAATAATGCATGTTACATTGATAATATCGGGAGTAATAAGTATAATTACTATATTTCTAGCGATAATAATAGTACAATATGGCTAATAGTGCATGTTATATTGATAATAATAAAAGTAATAAGTATATTTATTACAGTTCTATCGATAATAACTGCATAATATGGGTAATAATGCATGTTATATTGATGATAATAAAAGTAATACGTATATTTATTATAGTTATAGCGATAATAACTGCATAATATGTGTAATAATGCATGTTATATTGATAATAATATAAGTAATAAGAATAATTATTACAGTTCTAGCGATAATAACTGCATTGTATGGGTAATAATGCACGTTATATTGCTAATAATATAAGTAATAAGTATAATTATTACGGTTCTAGCGATAATAACTGTATTATATGGGTAATAATGCATGTTATATTGATAATATCGGGAGTAATAAATATAATATTTATAGTTCTTGCGATAATAATAGTAAAATATGGCTAATAGTGCATGTTCTATTGATAATACTAAAAGTAATAAGTATATTTATTACAGTTCTATCGATAATAACTGCATAATATGGGTAACAATGCATGTTATATTGAGAATAATATCAGTAATAAGTATAATTATTACAGTTCTACCGATTATAACTGCATAATATGGGTAATAATTCATGTTATATTGAGAATAATATAAGTAATAAGTATAATTATTACAGTTCCAGCGATAATAACTGCATTATTTGGGTAATAATGGATGTTATATTGATAATATCGGGAGTAATAAGTATAATTATTACAGTTCTAGCGATAATACTAGTAAAATATGGCTAAGAGTGCCTGTTATATTGATAATAATAAAAGTAATAAGTATATTTATTATACTTCTGTGGATAATAACCGCATAATATGGGTAACAATGCATGTTATATTGAGAATAATATAAGTAATAAGCATAATTATTACAGTTCTAGCGATAATAACTGCATTATATGCGTAATAATGCATGTTATATTGATAATATCGGGAGTAATAAGTATAATTATTATAGTTCTAGCGATAATAATAGTAAAATATGGCTAATAGTGCATGTTATATTGATAATAATAAAAGTAATCAGTATATTTATTATACTTCTGTCGATAATAACTGCATAATATGGGTAAGAATGCATGTTATATTGATGATAATAAAAGTAATACGTATATTTATTATAGTTATAGCGATAATAACTGCATAATATGTGTAATAATGCATGTTATATTGATAATAATATAAGTAATAAGAATAATTATTACAGTTCTAGCGATAATAACTGCATTGTATGGGTAATAATGCACGTTATATTGCTAATAATATAAGTAATAAGTATAATTATTACGGTTCTAGCGATAATAACTGTATTATATGGGTACTAATGCATGTTATATTGATAATATCGGGAGTAATAAATATAACATTTATAGTTCTTGCGATAATAATAGTAAAATATGGCTAATAGTGCACGTTCTATTGATAACAATAAAAGTAATAAGTATATTTATTACAGTTCTATCGATAATAACTGCATAATATGGGTAACAATGCATGTTATATTGAGAATAATATAAGTAATAAGTACAATTATTACAGTTCTAGCGATAACAACTGCATAATATGGGTAATAATGCACGTTACATTGCTAATAATATAAGTAATAAGTATAATTATTACAGTTCTAGCGATAATAACTGCATTATATGGCTAATAGTGCATGTTCTATTGATAATAATAAAAGTAATAAGTATATTTATTACAGTTCTATCGATAATAACTGCATAATATGGGTAACAACGCATGTTATATTGAGAATAGTATAAGTAATAAGTATAATTATTACAGTTCTACCGATTATAACTGCATAATATGGGTAATAATTCATGTTATATTGAGAATAGTATAAGTAATAAGTATAATTATTACAGTTCTAGCGATAATAACTGCATTATTTGGGTAATAATGGATGTTATATTGATAACATCGGGAGTAATCAGTATAATTATTACAGTTCTAGCGATAATACTAGTAAAATATGGCTAAGAGTGCCTGTTATATTGATAATAATAAAAGTAATAAGTATATTTATTATAGTTATAGCGATAATAACTGCATAATATGTGTAATAATGCATGTTATATTGATAATAATATAAGTAATAAGAATAATTATTACAGTTCTAGCGATAATAACTGCATTGTATGGGTAATAATGCACGTTATATTGCTAATAATATAAGTAATATGTATAATTATTACGGTTCTAGCGATAATAACTGTATTATATGGGTAATAATGCATGTTATATTGATAATATCGGGAGTAATAAATATAATAATTATAGTTCTTGCGATAATAATAGTAAAATATGGCTAATAGTGCATGTTCTATTGATAATAATAAAAGTAATAAGTATATTTATTACAGTTCTATCGATAATAACTGCAAAATATGGGTAACAATGCATGTTATATTGAGAATAATATAAGTAATAAGTACAATTATTACAGTTCTAGCGATAATAACTGCATAATATGGGTAATAATGCACGTTGCATTGCTAATAATATAAGTAATATGTATAATTATTACAGTTCTAGCGATAATAACTGCATTATATGGCTAATAGTGCATGTTCTATTGATAATACTAAAAGTAATAAGTATATTTATTACAGTTCTATGGATAATAACTGCATAATATGGGTAACAATGCATGTTATGATGAGCATAATATCAGTAATAAGTATAATTATTACAGTTCTACCGATTATAACTGCATAATATGGGTAATAATTCGTGTTATATTGAGAATAATATAAGTAATAAGTATAATTATTACAGTTCTAGCGATAATAACTGCATTATTTGGGTAATAATGGATGTTATATTGATAATATCGGGAGTAATCAGTATAATTATTACAGTTCTAGCGATAATACTAGTAAAATATGGCTAAGAGTGCCTGTTATATTGATAATAATAAAAGTAATAAGTATATTTATTCTGGTTCTATCGATAATAACTGCATTATATGGGTAATAATGCATGTTACATTGATAATAATATAAGTAATAAGTATAATTATTACAGTTCTAGCGATAATAACTGCATAATATGGGTAATGATGTACGTTATATTGCTAATAATATATATAATAAGTATAATTATTACAGTTCTAGCGATAATAACTGCATTATATGGGTAATAATGCATGTTATATTGATAATATCGGGAGTAATAAGTATAATTACTATATTTCTAGCGATAATAATAGTACAATATGGCTAATAGTGCATGTTATATTGATAATAATAAAAGTAATAAGTATATTTATTACAGTTCTATCGATAATAACTGCATAATATGGGTAATAATGCATGTTATATTGATGATAATAAAAGTAATACGTATATTTATTATAGTTATAGCGATAATAACTGCATAATATGTGTAATAATGCATGTTATATTGATAATAATATAAGTAATAAGAATAATTATTACAGTTCTAGCGATAATAACTGCATTGTATGGGTAATAATGCACGTTATATTGCTAATAATATAAGTAATAAGTATAATTATTACGGTTCTAGCGATAATAACTGTATTATATGGGTAATAATGCATGTTATATTGATAATATCGGGAGTAATAAATATAATATTTATAGTTCTTGCGATAATAATAGTAAAATATGGCTAATAGTGCATGTTCTATTGATAATAATAAAAGTAATAAGTATATTTATTACAGTTCTATCGATAATAACTGCATAATATGGGTAACAATGCATGTTATATTGAGAATAATATAAGTAATAAGTATAATTATTACAGTTCTAGCGATAATAACTGCATAATATGGGTAATAATGCACGTTACATTGCTAATAATATAAGTAATAAGTATAATTATTACAGTTCTAGCGATAATAACTGCATTATATGGCTAATAGTGCATGTTCTATTGATAATACTAAAAGTAATAAGTATATTTATTACAGTTCTATCGATAATAACTGCATAATATGGGTAACAATGCATGTTATATTGAGAATAATATCAGTAATAAGTATAATTATTACAGTTCTACCGATTATAACTGCATAATATGGGTAATAATTCATGTTATATTGAGAATAATATAAGTAATAAGTATAATTATTACAGTTCCAGCGATAATAACTGCATTATTTGGGTAATAATGGATGTTATATTGATAATATCGGGAGTAATAAGTATAATTATTACAGTTCTAGCGATAATACTAGTAAAATATGGCTAAGAGTGCCTGTTGTATTGATAATAATAAAAGTAATAAGTATATTTATTATACTTCTGTGGATAATAACCGCATAATATGGGTAACAATGCATGTTATATTGAGAATAATATAAGTAATAAGCATAATTATTACAGTTCTAGCGATAATAACTGCATTATATGCGTAATAATGCATGTTATATTGATAATATCGGGAGTAATAAGTATAATTATTATAGTTCTAGCGATAATAATAGTAAAATATGGCTAATAGTGCATGTTATATTGATAATAATAAAAGTAATCAGTATATTTATTATACTTCTGTCGATAATAACTGCATTATATGGGTAATAATGCATGTTATATTGATAATAATATAAGTAATAAGTATAATTATTACAGTTCTAGCGATAATAACTGCATTATATGCGTAATAATGTACGTTATTTTGCTAATAATATAAATAATAAGTATAATTATTACAGTTCTAGCGATAATAACTGCATTATATGGGTAATAATGCATGTTATATTGATAATATTGGGAGTAATAAGTATAATTACTATATTTCTAGCGATAATAGTAGCACAATATGGCTAATAGTGCATGTTATATTGATAATAATAAAAGTAATAAGTATATTTATTACAGTTCTATCGATAATAACTGCATAATATGGGTAATAATGCATGTTATATTGATGATAATAAAAGTAATACGTATATTTATTATAGTTATAGCGATAATAACTGCATAATATGTGTAATAATGCATGTTATATTGATAATAATATAAGTAATAAGAATAATTATTACAGTTCTAGCGATAATAACTGCATAATATGGGTAACAATGCATGTTATATTGAGAATAATATAAGTAATAAGTATAATTATTACAGTTCTAGCGATAATAACTGCAAATATGGGTAATAATGCACGTTACATTGCTAATAATATAAGTAATAAGTATAATTATTACAGTTCTAGCGATAATAACTGCATTATATGGCTAATAGTGCATGTTCTATTGATAATAATAAAAGTAATAAGTATATTTATTACAGTTCTATCGATAATAACTGCATAATATGGGTAAGAATGCATGTTATATTGAGAATAATATCAGTAATAAGTATAATTATTACAGTTCTACCGATTATAACTGCATAATATGGGTAATAATTCATGTTATATTGAGAATAATATAAGTAATAAGTATAATTATTACAGTTCTAGCAATAATAACTGCATTATTTGGGTAATAATGGATGTTATATTGATAATATCGGGAGTAATAAGTATAATTATTACAGTTCTAGCGATAATACTAGTAAAATATGGCTAAGAGTGCCTGTTATATTGATAATAATAAAAGTAATAAGTATATTGATTATACTTCTGTCGATAATAACCGCATAATATGGGTAACAATGCATGTTATATTGAGAATAACATAAGTAATAAGCATAATTATTACAGTTCTAGCGATAATAACTGCATTATATGCGTAATAATGCATGTTATATTGATAATATCGGGAGTAATAAGTATAATTACCATATTTCTAGCGATAATAATAGTACAATATGGCTAATAGTGCATGTTATATTGATAATAATAAAAGTAATAAGTATATTTATTACAGTTCTATCGATAATAACTGCATAATATGGGTAATAATGCACGTTACATTGCTAATAATATAAGTAATATGTATAATTATTACAGTTCTAGCGATAATAACTGCATTATATGGCTAATAGTGCATGTTCTATTGATAATACTAAAAGTAATAAGTATATTTATTACAGTTCTATCGATAATAACTGCATAATATGGGTAACAATGCATGTTATGATGAGAATAATATCAGTAATAAGTATAATTATTACAGTTCTACCGATTATAACTGCATAATATGGGTAATAATTCATGTTATATTGAGAATAATATAAGTAATAAGTATAATTATTACAGTTCTAGCGATAATAACTGCATTATTTGGGTAATAATGGATGTTATATTGATAATATCGGGAGTAATCAGTATAATTATTACAGTTCTAGCGATAATACTAGTAAAATATGGCTAAGAGTGCCTGTTATATTGATAATAATAAAAGTAATAAGTATATTTATTCTGGTTCTATCGATAATAACTGCATTATATGGGTAATAATGCATGTTACATTGATAATAATATAAGTAATAAGTATAATTATTACAGTTCTAGCGATAATAACTGCATAATATGGGTAATGATGTACGTTATATTGCTAATAATATATATAATAAGTATAATTATTACAGTTCTAGCGATAATAACTGCATTATATGGGTAATAATGCATGTTATATTGATAATATCGGGAGTAATAAGTATAATTACTATATTTCTAGCGATAATAATAGTACAATATGGCTAATAGTGCATGTTATATTGATAATAATAAAAGTAATAAGTATATTTATTACAGTTCTATCGATAATAACTGCATAATATGGGTAATAATGCATGTTATATTGATGATAATAAAAGTAATACGTATATTTATTATAGTTATAGCGATAATAACTGCATAATATGTGTAATAATGCATGTTATATTGATAATAATATAAGTAATAAGAATAATTATTACAGTTCTAGCGATAATAACTGCATTGTATGGGTAATAATGCACGTTATATTGCTAATAATATAAGTAATAAGTATAATTATTACGGTTCTAGCGATAATAACTGTATTATATGGGTAATAATGCATGTTATATTGATAATATCGGGAGTAATAAATATAATATTTATAGTTCTTGCGATAATAATAGTAAAATATGGCTAATAGTGCATGTTCTATTGATAATAATAAAAGTAATAAGTATATTTATTACAGTTCTATCGATAATAACTGCATAATATGGGTAACAATGCATGTTATATTGAGAATAATATAAGTAATAAGTATAATTATTACAGTTCTAGCGATAATAACTGCATAATATGGGTAATAATGCACGTTACATTGCTAATAATATAAGTAATAAGTATAATTATTACAGTTCTAGCGATAATAACTGCATTATATGGCTAATAGTGCATGTTCTATTGATAATACTAAAAGTAATAAGTATATTTATTACAGTTCTATCGATAATAACTGCATAATGTGGGTAACAATGCATGTTATA